>CM037795.1:42052472-42102472 GCA_021229015.1 Solen grandis | reverse complement strand
GAACGGACTGTGCAAGAATTACTTTTGTAATCTAACACCAAGGAAATAGTTTTAAATAATAACTGAAAATAACGATTTAACGTGTGTAATTCTCATATATTTTCAACATCATATGAATTATGAATCAATATTTTCAACATCATATGAATAATGAATCAAAAACATTTAATCCAGCTGTTCGAGTTCAACACACTATGCACACATATAGAATACATGCGCGTGACGGAGTGATGTGATTCGGCCTAAAAGTTATATGTAACGTGTTTAATATAAGAAAATATGTAATGAGCATACGACTACGGGAACAGCTGTTTGAGCACAATGTCATGTGATAAAAGTTGATTTTGGTTGAATAGTTATTAACAACAAACTACATGTGGTATATAGATATACTAAAATCTCAGTGACCCAGTGCTGGCTCTGTCTCAATTCAGAAAGGTTTTATATAGCTCCATCTTTAAAGGGAAAAAATATCATAAGAGAAACGAATCCCGCTTAGTCACAGATTCGAACCTACAAAATAGTTTGCATTTCCTTTATAGCAGCACACTGTCTGGGCTGGCACAAGACAGGCTATTGTTTTATCATGTTGTCCATACCTAGTTCATCCTGGTCTTCGTGTAATTTGAGAATAGGTAAAAATACTTGCCTTGACGAGCTTGAATCCTATATAGCTCCCCCACGCCTGCGAAGTGAGGTTGTAAACATATCTTACAATTCATTCAGATGTTATTTTATTCTCAACAGACATGAGGGGTCCCAACTTTGCGAAAGGTATAAATCTGTCAGTAAAGTCCTTCTACGAAAGATACGAACCCAAGGTTATAGTTATTCATATCTAGCCTCCCTTTGAAATGGACTGTCTCAATATATCAGGAAATTGAGTTGAACTTATGAAATCGAGGTGAAAGAGAAAATGGATAAATGCATATTTTTCTCGCAAGTATTCGATGAAAAGATGTTGCACACGGATATTTCATGAAGTTGTCAACAAATTGAATACAGGAACGAGTTTCTCAGACAAAGATTTGCAACGTCAAATATTCCCGTTTTCTTCGTGGTCTATAACAAGGATTTAATTGTGAAAACAGTTTTCAAGATGACGTCTATCGCAATAACATTTATTTTCCATTGTAACATATAATTCTGCAAGATTTCTCAGATGGTCCAGCTGCATAATCTGCATATATATGCATTTAAAAGCAGAAACGTCAAACAAAACATTTAATTTTGAACATTTAATGAACAAATCAGAAATATCCATCTAAACCTAATCGGCCATGTTAGTTCACCATGTTACTGCGCATGGTAGCTTTGACGAGTACGTTCTACTGCATCAAACCTTATTTTTGCAACATCCGGTTGCATAGAAATCAAGGATAAACTGATTCGCAACTTATTGAAACGTTTTGTCTCAGCAATGCGCCTCTGATTTGCACTGTTTGACACTAATGTACATGCATGTGATGCAAGCAGATGGTCCTTATACAGTTTAAAATATTGCAGTGCATGCAGTAAAATACAATTTCATAGCTTCTAAAGTTTATTATATGGAAAGAATTATGATGCTGCTGTTTCATGTAGGCCTACTCATTGTTTAGAACACACACCCTGATGTTGTGTGTGTGTGTGTTTGTTTTCAAAACAAAACTTCCTTACACGCGAAATAGTGATCCAATACAAATATTTTTCGATGAGATGTTTATAATTTAATAGAACTCGTTGTAGCAACAATGTCCTTGCAACAATATATTTAGCGTAAGATTAAATAAGCCTTCACCTTAAAATGTATATCATATGATCATAAGTGTAGTCATTTATTCAATTGTAAGTGTTTTCAAAATATTTCTATTTAGATACACGTATAGCGAATGGTTGCGTTCTCTTAGTGACTTATAATATCACGTGTTTCAGTCTTAGATCAGAAAAAAAGAGAATCAAATACACCGTTGTGCATAAGTGTGAATGGTTTTAGATGTCTCAACCTGAATAATAAAAATGATTATACATGTATAATCTCATTTGCTTGTTCAATATTTAAAAAGGGAATAAACAAGGTTGTTTGTGACCTGATCTAGAAAGTGATGTTGATGACGGTTTTCTATTCCATAAGATTATTAGGAAAGGAGATGAATCCAATATACCATATATATATATATATATATATATATATATAGCTCCTGGAAATTTATTTAAAGCAGCTCGTTAACAGATGTTCATTGTGTAAGAATTTGATTTAAATTTTCCTGTATTTAAATATTACGTCTATCAATACCCGTGTACAGACGCAAGGTCAACCAATAAAACATTCCATAATGTAAAACAATGGGTGTTTACTCCATCACATGCAATACAGTTATGGACGGTATTGAATCTATATTTAGAATTATAAAACATTTTTCGTGTGCCGTCACATGACTGATCACATTGTCTCTTTGCACATGTGCTCGCTTTACTGCTTAACTACTTTTACCGGTGGCCGAGTGGTTAGAGCGTTCGTTTCGGGAACGGCAGGTCGTGGGTTCGATCCCCGGACGCGACGTACCAAAGTCGATACAAAAACTGGTACTTGTATAGCTCCCTTGCGTGGTGCTCAGCATATATGCTTAGTTCAATGACTGGTTGCCCCGGTGTAAGTATAATGTGACTGGGTGTGGTATCATGTCACATGTCTACAGCGTGATTCTGCAGTGTGGAAGCACTTAGACATCGTCCTCAAATGACTGAAAAACTGTCGACGGGACGTTAAACCCAGCTGATCTGGCGAATTCGCTAACCGGAAAGGGTGAAGACGCTACGTTGCAGAACGAGTCACGTGGTACTGAAAGCATTTGCTTCGGGGATACCGAACTATATATTTAACAATTCCCCAGAAGTGGGCGTTTACGGAAAAAAAAGCGTTTTCCCGTGCAAGTCGAGTTTATTTGTTCGGAAACAAAGACTTCACAAACATTAACGAGGGAGAGTAGATTTTTTTTATTTGAACCGATCGTCTGTGAATTAAAGTATAAGAAAATAGAAGAAAAACGTAACTTTTGAGATCACTGGTAAGAGACGATGGAGTAAATGTTCCATATATATAAAAAAAAAGTTTTTATCAGAGTTTAAACGGATTCGTAGATTTGATATACATGTGAAGTGCTTCAACTATTGTGATACTCATATAACTTAAATTGTCGTTAACAACAAATTAGTGTCAATATTAGGTACGGAGGGATAGTAGTTCGAAAAGAGCTCGTCTCTGTTGATCGTGTTTATGACAAAGTAAAAATAATGATCTACAGTTTCATTAAATCCACATGTACATAAAGGAGAGTCAAACACATTCTAAATATAGTGAATATTTAAGAAAGCTGCACTTTATGTGTAACCTTGTATGGATTATTTGATTACTTGTAAGTGATAACTAGCTTTCTACAATTCGCATTCAGCAATCTTTTAAAAATTAAACAGAGACCTTGCACTTTGAATTTCATCAGGCCCTTAAGACCAATGGCAAGAATGAATAATAGTATGAATTCGTGTTAGCATTTATACATTGAAAATCATTAAAGTATTATCCAAAAGTTTACCATTTAATTAACTAAAGGTGTTTCTTAGTTACATTTAACCTTTCCCTTTAATTACCATAATTTCCAAAATTGCTACGTTTTTTTCTTCCTATAAAAATATGCATATATTAATTAATCCAGGTGTATCTTATGGTTAATGAAAACGGAATTTGGCTAGTAATGAGTAGGTTTGTTACGTTAAGGTGTTTATTTATATTTTACTTGTAGGCTGGCATTGGCTTGAGCGTGGAAAAAACGTTCACTGAGACGACAAAAATTCGCAATTTTAATGCGACAATTCGCGATTTCATACTGGCTGCGAAACCCGGTATCTTAAAACGCATGATATCATTCCTAATTTTACAGTTTGCACTAATTAATTGTACGTTGTCCAATTTGCATTCGAGCCGAGCAAAACATAACTGAGTATTTCTTTAAAACAGCATTTGATGTCCGAGGAAACTGATGCTTGGAATTAACTCTGTTTTGGACCTATTTCCCCATGTCTTTCATTCATTTGATTTGCTTATTATTTCCTTTCCGTAAATGATGTCTCACTGCTATGGTAAAGGAACGACTAGATAAGCTAATTGTCTGACTGCATTGTTCAAACAGCCACAAGTGTTACGGGGGTTGTATTCACTAATACAGCCGACGGTGCGACAACCGGTTAAAAGTTCAGTTAAATCCATTACAGTAGTACTCGCGCAGACATTTAATCAAGTGCTTACTAAATTAAAGTCTCTTGTGTTTTCCTATTCTTCAGACGTTATGCATACGTTTATTTTCACTATATTTACAGAAAGTTTACCATTATAACACAAGTTAAAATATTTATATAATATACCTTTATAGACCTAGTTTTATAGTTTTATATATTTCATGCAACTCGAGAATGTCCATACCTAATTGAACGTATCATTTTAACCCACGAATCTAGTCACCTCACCCAGTTCTCATAGCTGGGCATACAGCTCAACGGTTTTGTCGTCTGGTTTTATCGGAATACGGTTAAAACGGTCTGTCAGAACTACCACATTCAAAAAATTGTCAATAGTTCCATGGTTTCATTGTCATGACTGAATATTTTGATTCGCTGCATACAATGTCCTTAATACTCACATTTTTTTCCTATTTAAATCATTATTCCTGGTAATTTTTCATTATATTTTATATTAACTTTCTCACTGTTTTAGTAT
The DNA here is from genome assembly GCA_021229015.1 of Solen grandis. Taxonomy (NCBI): domain Eukaryota; kingdom Metazoa; phylum Mollusca; class Bivalvia; order Adapedonta; family Solenidae; genus Solen; species Solen grandis. The sequence continues at coordinate 42,097,722 of CM037795.1, read as the reverse complement.
TTAATATCACTGACTTTGACTGTTATCATACCTCACAGGCTCATACCAGAAATTAAAACATGGCACGATGTAATATATACAATGCTTTAATCCTAATAGTGCATTTAAGTAACCCAATGCATGGGAGAACTTTGTATTGTAGGGTTTATATGCCTCGAAGCGCCATGCAGTGATTTTCGATCGTAAGAAAGAGGGAGAGAGAGAGAGAGAGAGGGGATGCATACATGAATCCTTATGTAACTTGCATTGGAAATATTCAAATGTGTTAATACGTAAGCTTCTTGTAATAAGTTTCAAAATAAGACAATTTTACGTGACTAAATTAGATCGTGTAACATCTTATACATCTTATAATATTGCATGCATATATCAATATATCAAACCTACAAACAAGACTGAAAAGATAGAAAAAAATGCAAGTTAGGGTTTAATGAATGCAACTGACAAAAGCTGAAGAAGCAAATTAGACCGTCTTGATAATTGTTTAAAACATCTAGCTTCGGGTGACTGTTCAATTACATGTTACACCAGACAAAGTCGGCAGTGCTGTAATTTCGAGCCTCCCCTGGGACTGAGTCTACTTTAGTTTAATTGCATTCTGTCCCACTTTAATACAGAGTTCGTTGCATTGCATTCTGTCCCACTTTAATAAAGAGTTCGTTGAAATAGTCGTGTGTGTAGAAGACGTGGAAAATATAATCAAGTGACTTGATGTATAAATTGTTGACCAAATATGAAGATTTTTATTTTTACTTTTGTTTAGTTCGAGATAGTAGTTTAATGAACTCTGTTGTGTATTTTCTTCTTTTTTATTTAAAAAAAAATCAGTGTTCACTTATTTATTTATAACAGTCAATGTGGACATATATCAAGCAAAAAATAGACTCTGAGGGATTAAGATAATATGACACATAACATCATTAATTTTGTGGTCGGTAAATACCGACAGTTAGATGTCCAAAATTATTCCTAATAATTACGTTACGCCATTATATTCGAGAACTTTCGCCATATTTTCTTTGCCAGTCCATAAAGATCAGATATAAGACATTTACAGTAAAGCGCAACCATTTTGACACAAGTTATGTTATTTTTTATTATTATTAATATAACGTCATAATCTACTTGATGACGTCATTTTGCTTAACCCGTCCGTGCATATGTTCGTAGATAAGAAATAAATTTAAAAAAGCGTAATAACTTTTATCATGAATAATGAATTGTTTTGATAATTGAAACTTTATATGATTTAAGATAATGTAGCTTCTCACTTATAAAGCGGACGTAGATTTGTTGTTAAAGACCGTATATTATCTTATTATTCATTGCCAATTGGAGGTTTTATCTACTTAAATAATAAGTAATGCATCACTATGGCCTAAATCTTTATTTCTTTTTTTTTTGACCTTAAATACAAGACATGTGTTTCGGTCTTGTTTGAATTAAAGAAGAACATGAGTATGAGTAGACAAACCTCTCATCACGTAAATAAACTGGATATGTCAGTATTGGACTAACATAAACGACTTTACCCAGTCATAAAGTGATACTTATGTAATGGTTAAAAATAAAAGTGCGCATGAGCAATTGATAATGTACCAGGGTTCTGAGCAAGATATGTCCTAACATTGACAGGCGATTACATTCCCACATGAATTTTACCGGTTCTAGTGGCCGAGTGATTTGATCGTCTGTCACAAAACCAGATAGATGTAGATTCGATTCCTGGGATTGTCATACTAAAGCTGATAAAATGTTACAAGTTTATTTTTCACGATTCTTGCTTGACATAGAGGTACTACGAGGAGAAGAGTCCAGTGTCAGGATAATGTTACTGGGTATGGTATCACGCCACGACGTAATGCCTCAAGGGTTGGATGTTGAATCAAAAGCAACCAAACTATTTGACAAATTAGAACTAACGAAGTAGTGCGTCAATGGTCAGTGTCATGATACTTAATGCATATGTATACACTCCATGACAGTGACGATATCATGTTACCATAAAAAAAAAAAATAAAAAAAAAATATAAATAAATAAATAAATAAATAAATAAATAAATAAATAAATAAATAAATAAATAAATAAATAAATAAAATAATAATAATAATGGGACAGATGAAGCAGAACCAATTTTCTTCTATACATGTATATATTACTCAAAATATATCGAATATGATGTGGGGGGAGTACGAGTATTTTGGGGGAGATGAAATTTAAACTTCTCAGGAAGTTGAGTCGTGTTTATAGCAAATAAATGTGTTCTTGTGATTGACATCGAAATTTCTATGTGACAAAGACATCTCATAAATTGATAAACTTGAAAAGCGAGATGTTTTGTGTCAAAGAGTTATTTGAGACAAGATGCATTTTTTAAATATTCAAAATTTGCAGCATTTTAGCGTTAAATTAATATGTAAAAACATGAACTTTAATTTCGGCGTTTTGAATGTAATAATCAAGTGAAGTATATAAAATTTTACTTTGGTACATAAACCTTAAACACTTCAATAGCTAAACAAAACATGAACAGAAAAAAACAACATTTTTTTCCTTTATAAATCTCATATGAGTGATACAGAAATCGCGTAAAAAGCTACCAATTGAATTTGAAGAAAGTAGTTAAACCTACGTGGATTCGAACCCGTAACCCTCAGTTTCAAAACAGTTTGCAGCAATTTTAGTCTATTTATGGGTACTCTTCAATTTATAATGCACTAGAGTTCCAGAACCCTAACTTCACATAAAAAATACACTTATCAGTTATCTCTGTACATTTAGTCGATATATTCCTTCTAAACACCCGCAATTATACGATTGATTTTAGCTTAATTCTTTCACACCATAAGGGAATTTTCCCCACTAATAATATCACACGATTACAATTTATTTATAATTTATATTAATCGCTCTATACGTTGGATTGAATGATAAGTGTCTTGTCTTGGAAGTTAATGAATCATAATTAAATATCATAATCATAATTAAATATCATAATCATAATTAAATATCATAATCATAATTAAATATCATTTAAATGCAATCGTTTGAATCTGACGTAAGTTACACTTCGACTGGTCTTGACAATTTTTCATGCATTTAACATATTCGTAAAAAATGTTTTACTCGTCCATGAACATATATTTTTCCCTGCAAAAATATATACACATTATATTTGATTTCTTAATACAATAATTAGAATTTGTAGTTGATTATTTGTTGTTGTTTTTGAAAGTTAATGACTGGTAAAAACTGGAATGTAGCAATAGAATCCTGTCATCTGTGTAACAACACGCTGTTTCTTATTTCGTGCAGACGACTCATGAAAGTTCAGACCTGGTTGCTACCTGACACATACTTTAATAGGAAAATATTTACCTCACCATACAATCATAATCAGAATAGATTGTATAGACTTATACAAATGCATGTACCTCCTACGAGCCTTGATTTGTCTTCTCTATGAATATATGAAAATGTTTTCGACTTTCTCCAATATATCTAAAGGTTATCGTCCTGAAACCGATTAAATAGTTTATAAACGAGCACATTTTTACCATACAGTCTAGAACGCATTAAATGTTTAGCGGCGTTTATGAAAAAAATAAACAACAGCAAAAAAAAAAAAAAAAAAAATAATCATTGTCCTCGTTTAATTACAAAAATGAACACCTTATAGAAAAGGAAATGAAGTCTGGGTGTTGATATTTTTTAATTATTTTTCTCAGACGGTGCCATCTAGACGGAGATAAATAATCAGACATAAAAAAGAGGCAATATTCTATATTCAGCAATCTCTTGAATACTTAATCATTTCATACTCCCCAAACAGTAGCGTAAAACGGACTGTGTCAAACGCAATACTATATACCCAACGAACAAATTGATAACACTTTAGATGGGTTGACACTGGTATCATTTTTACTTGTGTCCAATTCTCTACATTTAAAACCGAATAACCTCTTAATTTTGTATGAATGATCGAACGATTGAAAAGAATTCTACAACACAGGTATGCTGAGATTCAGCCAAATAGCTGAAAAACTCAATTTTGAGTAAAATATATAAATTTACGGGAAACAATAATTGTATGTAGCATAAAAGCACAAAAGAACAATTTTCCCTGTGATGTTGCGTAACTTTCACTTTACCAGTATAGTTTCTTTCGATGCAAAGGTGGTTTGTGCCTGAAATTGTACAATAGTTTAAACTTATTTGTTTCTACGTCGATTTGGAAACAATTTCTTACAACTTATACTAATCCCTCTCGACGGTTCCTGGGTTGAACTAGAACTTTGCGCCCGGGAGGGTCATGAAGAGTTCTTGCCTTCAACGGGGTTCGAACCCACAACCTTCGGATCCGTAATCGGATACGTTACCACTGGACCACAGCGCCAATACAATGCAATACAATACAATACAATACAATACATCATATATAATAATAGAAAGCTTGAATTCCGATACAAATCCACATACTAATAATCAGATCAAGCTATGTCAGATACATCGAGTACCTCCAGGGTTATTTATTGCTCTATGGAATGGCGGATACCTGTATATATCTGCTATCAGAAGTTACTAAGCAGTAAATATACATGATAGTCTTGTTATACATGTATTTATTCTAAAACATATATAATATGAATGTAAACAACAGATAATTATCAACATCGACGTCATTTATTATAGTTCTTCGATACATGTATATATGATTTCCGGAATTCAAAAACCCGTTTTTTTATCCAGTTGGTATTGCCCGAGTTTTTTTAACTTGTCACAAGTGCATACATAACACGGTCACTGCACAGAATATATTTATTTTCTCTCGATTCTCGATCTAATGTTTGCGGAAATAAATCCGCCAAAAGTAGACTTGAAATAGGAGCAGTACAATATATCTGCTGTGAAACAGTGGTAAATGCAAAGTAAGTAAGTCAGTAAGTAAGTAAGTAAGTAAGTAAGTAAGTAAGTAAGTAAGTAAGTAAGTAAAGTATCGTGACTTGTTCTAATACATGTAATGAGTATATACAATAAATATCACATAAAATAAGCTCCCGGCCCAGTGGGCCTACAAGTCACCAAACATCAATTAAAATGAAGATAGGTACTCAATGACACAACATTAATATAAATATATAAACAATTATGTATATATGAAAGTAATACTAGATCTTTATAATAAGATAGAATAAAGTCAGTCAATACTAACATCTAACAGTATAATGTATCAGCGTCCATTGTAAAGATGGTTTCTACGTTTAAGAAAAGTGCACATAAGATACTTGGCTACTTTTCTCGGAAAGTTATTCATCAAATAATGACATTTTTCTTCTATACTTAAATTGCTATATTATCCAAGTTTAACTGCTCATGCATACATATTCTGTGTATTGACAGTGTAATGTATGCGCTTGTTACAGGTTAAAAGGTCGGACGGTACAAAGACGTATCTTAATGCCGGGGACGATTACTGTATTTATCAGTTAATCAACCAGTGTTGGTAGTCTGTAATTCGATATACAGTCCAGTCACTGTGGAACGAAATGCGATGGAACGAAATGGCTGTGTAATGCAAAGTAAGCCCTAGTAGGTAATTTCAGCAAAATTTCTACCGGACTGTCAAATGAAGTGTCAGTGTTTGCGTATTTCAAATGATGCTACAATTACTTGCTTTCTGTCAACATGTGTAAATAAGGTTTCTTATATTTATTTTCACAATACGTGGATAGCAGTGGCTGATAGAACGGCAGAGAAATAAAGTTTAGTTAGTTTCGCGCGTGATATATGCTTGTTTGTATACTAAGCACATAACTTTTGTCATATAAACACAGTCTCATTGATCAATTTTCTAGAAAAAATTCTTCAATATGAAAGACAAAATTTTTTGGGGCAGTTAATGTGTGAAAATTGTCGAGTCTTGCAGAGTGAACAAGGCCGTAATGAAAAACATGCATGCTATATCGTAGTTCATATTCAAAGAATACATTACACAACTGCCGTCATTATTCAACGACAGGTCTAACAGAGAAACATTCCTTATCACAGGCTCACATTCAATTAAGTTCAAGGGGATTCCAATAATTAGGAGTAAAAATGGTAATTGCATTTTTCAGACCATTGTTTTGAAAGACTCCTTACGTCGCTTCTTTGTCTTAACCGCAACTCTTGGACTTGTTAGGTTACAGTAATTTAAAGGCCCTAAATGTGATTAGTATAATACTATTGTGAATAGTTTATTTGAAGATATCCATTTAAGTTTGTCATAATAATCAAGTGCACTCATCATTAAATCCTATTGACTGTGTTTTAAGTTTTGTAAACAATAATGTACTTTCGGGTACATGCATATAAAATAGAATAACACTTTAGATAAAGGAAATATGATTTTTATCATTGACAATGGAATTTTTTAAATTATTTGCAATCATAAAAATCATAATGCAACATTGCTATACACGATGTGTCTATTTATGGTGGTGAGTGTTTAGCACTTGTTTGCTCTATGGAATTAAGTGTGGCTCGTATTTACGTGAATATATATCTAGCTGAAGTTGATTTTCTTTATTTTAAGGAATTGGGATATTAACCCTTTCCCTCATAGAGGAAACCATGAAAAGACCTATGCGAACAACATAAAACCAGATCAGCCTGCGAGTAACTCGCAGGCTGATCAGGTTTTATGCTGTTCGCTGCTCCCTAGTGGTCTGGAAATGAGGATTTTCTAATTAAATTTGGTAAGGTTTAACTGTGGTTTTCTGCAGATCAGGCTTTATGTGGTACCTATTGAGTGCGTCAAAATGAGTCTATATGAGGGAAAGGGTTAAAGATTCTCGTTATTTCGTTCTACTGGTAAAATTATATGACAGACAGGGATATAATTACAGATGATAAAGGTTGATTGTATCTATACCGTTTCATGCAATTTATTTGAAACATTAAGATCAGTTCTGTAAAAATATATCCTTATTTTTTTTTTGTAATCTCCACACACAGTTTATTATTCTAAGACATAAGCATAAAAAACTTCTACATTTTTAACTTTTTAATATCTTGTTTTAATTGATTGAGTGTCATGAAAACTGCATTATGTTATTATGATTTGTTTCTCTGCATTATATTGATTGATATGAGGCATATGATAAACTGATTCTGCGACATGAGGCTTTAACAGAAGATATTATTGAGATTAAAAACACAAAATTATCATCAATTTGCCAAGGAAATTCCGTTAAAGAGTAAAGCAGGTATTTGTTAGTGATAATTGATCGACAGCTTTAAGATTTTTCAGATTTCAAAACAGAAATACTCGTTGTGAAATATTTCTCTGTGATTCAAAATTCAAGATTTTAATGACTGGAGTGGGTGTTGTGGAATAGGGAGTAGTCTCCACATTATTGGTAGGTTCATAAGCTTCCCGCTAAGTAATTAATATTGCAAAAATAGCGATAACAGATTAAGATTGAAATGTCACTAATTGAAATGAGTAGCATACAGAAGCACAGAGGGGACATGGTGTTTTATTATCCCGTGGCCACGAGATGTAACTAAAAAAAAGAATAAAAAAATAAATAAAAAAAAAGATATTAGTAAGAAAAAAAAACGAAAACAAACACGAAACAAACCACGATATAGCGAGATTGTATTTTCTTGCTTATATCTCGTGGCCACTAATTAATAATTAGTACTGTATTGCACTTAATACTGGACATCATATCTGTATTGAATCATCTGTTTTTTGCGACATTTTATTGGATAGCAACACATTCCATCTGAATTGAGGAAATTGACGTTTATACATCACATTCGTTTGACCGACATATACGAGTATAAAAAATAAAGATATATTCATTCTAACAACGTCTATTATCATGTTTATTTATTTACGTGTGGCTGCAGATGTCTGGGATAGCGATTTGGCGAAGAGTTTGAATAATAAAACTATCGGGCTCGGGTTGGCGAATTTGCGAAACGGAAGGCAAAATAAGATCGAAATAGTGAAACACGAAGTTGTCGGGGCCACAGGATAATTAGGCGAAAAAAGAAAATTATGAAAATTGTTGAAGCTTTGTCTATATAGACATATCACAGATCTGCAGAGTTGTTATGTTGAATATGGAAAACCACAGAAAACGGTTTTCTATGCATTATTTTTCAAAGCGTTCATCCTTGCTGAACTAGGCGTAAATTTATCTTCAGTTTCAAACACATTCAATAGTTTACTAATTAGTGAACCTTGCTCATTTGTATGCAGTAAGCCGCATACTTTCATTGTCTAAAACAGTTTATATGTGACATTTGGACTTTATTCGGAGTATTTAAACATGTTCAGATCAAGTGAAGCAGACGATTCATTATCTACCAATTTCAATTGTGATCATAGGGATAGAAAATAAAACTTTCATATTTCACATTTCTAACTGAAGCACGCAGACTTGTAGAGAAATTAGGTCAAACGATTATTAATGGTAATAGGCTGTTTCAAATTGCAATTACAGTAGGAGCTGTCTAACGTCTCCTGGGAAGGTAGCTAAAGCAGCTTTGCAGACTTTTCTGATGTAAATGTGTTTAACATACTTGAAACTATTAAACACCTTGTAGACTTGGTAAGCAACACATGAGTGCCCATAAAACAGTTTTGTCCTTGGAATGGAATTTTGAAGTGCAATATTTTAATGAAAATACTTGTATAGCAATCCTTCAAAGTATCCCCCCTTATCTTTTTATTCAACTGAGAAATGTGTTTATATATTCTTGTTAACAAGCTCTCTCAAAACAGAACCTCTAACATAAAACATGTATTCCTTCCTAGAAAGCTTTATCTAGAAATAGAAGTCGCATGACCTCGGGTACATTACATAAAATGAAATGTTTACAGCAAACACGTTTTCTTACGTTAAGAAAGTCTTAACATCCTCGTTACTGTGCTAATGCAGGTGTTGTCATGGACCATGCTTTGCTAGGATGTTTATTTTATTTAAAAACTTATCACATAAGCACATACAGTTCCCATAGAAGCGTTCACAAACTGTATGACATTTTGACGTTTGACAAGCTAAAATTGCAGACAGTGCATTCGTGCCGACGTTTACTTGGCAATAATTGGGAGTATTTCATGCCCTTCTTCATTATCAACCCTTCTCTTCTCCGTAGCTCAAAGGAATGGATCTAGATGTTTCGACACCTACATGTATTTGCAAGGTAACCCTCCCACCCCCACCCCCGACAACTTCATGGTAATGTGTTCACGAAAATAAAAATGGTACTTAAGTAGGATTTTCATACACAAACTCAAACTATGCCCATTAATTTCAATAGGGATTTGAGTACATTGTATAATACTCAAAGTTGAGTCCGAGATCGTACTTAAGTATTTTCGAGAACATCTCCAAAGCAGTTTCCGGCCTTTTCTTTTGCTCCTCGGTAAGCAAATGGGGAAGCTATCTTTCTAACGTGGATATCAATGCTCAGAATTGTTTTCAAGCTGCCCTACAATATACCAATACTGTTAGTTATTGCCTTTCCTTACCGACATTGCAAAAGTGAGATGGTTATGGCGGATGGTATTTTCGTGAATCTTCACGAATAATGTAGGCATTGTGACGTCATATTGCACATGTATTTTCATTGCCCATCAAATATCTGATAAACGTTTATGGTAAGCCTGATTAGTATTTATACAGCCACGTTTTATGTTTGTAACGAATACTCAGTGCATTAAAATGTTTATATTAATCACATCTAAATATCTCGACCGGCCATTTAATTAAAGTAATTTGCAGATAAAGCTACGAAATTCATTAATTGACAAAACCTCGTACTGCTCGCTATGAGCCATATATAAATATATGTTATATGTGTAGTATAACATTTCTGGGATATATTGAAGATATCAGATATAAACACAGTAGATGTCAAACTAGTTTAAGAAATGTATAAGTAAGCTATTTTTCGTAACTCGAAACAAATACATTTACATTAAAGGCATTGGTGATGCAGTAAAGCCATGCAAGCAAAGACGATTGTAAAATAGAGGGAAGTAAATTTCTCGAATATATTTTAGTAAATCTGTTAATCTAAACATGCCAGACTAGACGTGGAGACAACACATGTGGGAAAAGCTGAACGATATTAAATTGTTGTTGTTGTTGTATTGGGGTTTACCGTCGCTGCGATAGTATTTCAATCATATAGCGACGTCCAGCTAACGTACACAGAGGTACCCGGGTAGAACCACCGACCTACCGCAAGCCAGCTGGAAGGCTTCCTCACATGAAAAATCCGAAGTCCCTACCGAGATTCGAACCCACAGCGGTGAGGGGCTGAGAGATTTGTAGTCCACGACTGTAACCGCTCGGCCACGGCGGCCCCCGATATTAAATTGACCCGCTTGTCAGTGTAAACGTGATAAATATCACGAAATAACTTGGTGTTTAAAATGACTTGACTTGACTATTTGAGTTTACTGTCGCTTCGACAGTATTTCAGTCATATGGCGACGTCCAGCTAATTACAGGTGGAGGAAGACCCCGAATGCACGGAGGCATCCGGGTAGAACCACCGACTTACCGCAAGCCAGCTGGAAGGCTTCCTCACATGAAAATGTGAATAACCCTGCCGGTGTATAAACTGGCTATTGTGTATAATTGCCATACAGCTACTGCAAAAGATACAATTACTTTTCATCAACACGATATGTACTCTACCAGAAATACTTTTTAAGATATAAACTTATCAATAGTTTGAATATACATTTTAGAGATGCGAAACAATACTTGAACAAGTTTTATTCCCATATGCTGTTATAAAACTATTTAACAATGTTTTAATACCATAAAAATAAGGCAAGATAAGACCACAATAAATGTTTCAAGTATCAGGACATTATCCTAAAAATATCACTATAGTGAATTTAATTAAATTTAACAATGATAGACGAGTATGACGACACAAGAATCCAACTTTGGTTGCTGTGGATTCTCGGTGGGTACATCTCTTAAATCTGTCGGGGAACTACTATTATTATAGATTTTAATTATACCAATAAAACAATTGGCAATCATAAATCTCAGCATTTTATAACGAGCACAACGATTGTGTCTGTTAAGAGTGACACAATCAGTGTTTACAGTGATATAATTAATCATGATGGAGAATTTATCAGGCAACGAAGATTTAGTCCACATTGTTATTGGGACTTCTGGGTTGGATTAGAGATGTAGACAGTCTACAGATAGGTCAATTAGGTCGAATACATAGAAAATCTCAGATTATTACACAGTTTTGACATATAACTTATTTACCTTCGGTGAAAAAAAAATATTCGTCAAAAATTACTCGTTTGATTATTAGTATTGCCTGCGTACTTTCTGCTATACCGTGACCGTATCCCCCAAATAAAAAAAATCACGACCACCGAATCGGGTCTTGTTGTGGAGTTTAGGAAACTGTTGAATTTACATAAATAAAGCTTGTTTACATGCGAACAGCGAAGATGTCTACATTATTCAATTGTATTTGCACAATATTTTATGGAAAAAAATGCTAATTCTGACCACGTGATAGAGCTCGGTCGAGCTCGGTCGATTCCTGGGATTTTCGTAATAATTTTCCGGGAAGTTTTGTGTGGGGATAAACGTATAGTTTATTCTATCGACACCAATCGAGCAAATCCTTTCATCGAAGGCAATATTTCGCATATCGCCACAATCATTTTTATATTATCACCTTTTTTCTTTATTTATTGCATTGTTTTTGGGAGTATTGTAACTTTCTTGAAATATATAATATGAATATAAGGAGTACAATGTAATATATTGAATATATTAGGCGATTGTTTGCTATTCTTACTTAGGGAGGGATTCTCGAAATACATTAAAGTTTATTGTTCTGTTCTTGGGACATTATCTCTATCTATCACGGATTTCTGTGAACTTTTTTCATACTTTAATTCACAATTTAATGTCGTCACGAGGGGTTTTACATTTTTATTTCTGAAATTTATAAACACTGTGGCATGCATCACCATTACTACTTGTGACTGCTTGAAAATAGTAACAGACGGATAATTTATCAAACCTCCTGATTTGTCAATCACAATTAAGAGAGACATCACTTACGAGGCCAATGAAAAGAGTTGCATCACTTCTCAGTGTCTGATTAACATGAAACTCGATTTCCCGACGGTTGGCATTTTTCTTGCTTTAAACTTTGATTTCAGAGTGAAAATCGTCGTTATGCTTCCTTCGTATAATTCAACTTGAAATCTGCTCATAAATTAGATCACTTGAAGGAAAGATGTCAGTCATTTTTGGGTAATATGATAGACACATTTGATTTAATTTAGAACGTTCAAAGTACATTTTTAAAAAAAGACGCGTTTTTTTTTTTATATTGTTAAGACACGTGAGCAAATTCAAATCAAATGTTTCAAATGTGCAAGGAAATCTCTTGCAAAATAAAATGATACAATCTTACGCGTAACAGCAATCTTAAAGGTATTCTAATCGAATGGATACACCTAAAGGCTAAATATTTGATGTGGAATATCAATTTAAAGTAATTTAGTCCACGGAATCGTTGTTACAGATAGAACATATTGATATATTGATTTAGATATATATAACTTATTTCGGGATTGGATAGCAAGTACACCATAAGAAATAATAATGAAATGATATAAGAGCTGGTTTGTTTCTAGCATACGCTTTTGAAAGAATGAAATGTGATAGAACACTCAATTATCCCTTCCCCTCATAGAGGAAACCATGAAAAGACCTATGCGAACAACATAAAACCAGATCAGCCTGCGAGTAACTCGCAGGCTGATCAGGTTTTATGCTGTTCGCTGCTCCTTAGTGGTCTGGAAATGAGGATTTTGTAATTAAATTTGGTAAGCTTTAACTGTGGTTTTCTGCAGATCAGGCTTTATGTGGTACCTATTGAGTGCGTCAAAATGAGTCTATATGAGTCTATATGAGGGAAAGGGTTATCCTCAAGTATCTGGATAGTAAAGCATTTTGATATCTATTTCACTGAAAACCTATTATATATAATATATTGTATATAGTTGTCAGTATCTTTTGCTGAATCTATCAATATATAATCAGTGGCTTTCATGGCTTTCTAATTTCTTTTATATAGTTTCTTTACTTTAAATTATTGTAAGTCATTGAAAACAATACAGGACAAAAGAAGTAAACTTTCAGAAAACATATAGTAGAGATGTTGAATTATTCATAGAGAGTTTCATTACATCCAACAATACGAATATTGTCGGATTATAAAGAATCATTTTGCAAACGGTTTTGAAACAGCAAAGTCATGTTTAAAACATATAGTGAATTGTTGCAGCGCAAGACATATTGATGATGTGCGGCAAGTCACAATCTGTATGTGCCAACATATATCTTTATATAAAAGTATAAATTATAAACATATCACATGACAGCCTTGAAGGTCGTTCATTTACTCTGGATTGTACATCATAGCATAAATCCTTTTACCCAGAGCTATTAATCAAGGTAAAAAATAATTTATGGATTTATGCAATGGTATCACATGACCTCCTCATGTTGTATTGGGAAGCACCATCTGCCTTATAGTGTCTGAAAGGTGCATCTGAAAATATCAGAAATTGTTTTTCTTCATGAAACCGAATTTATAATTTCAATGTGCGGTATAATAATGGGATTTGTCGATAAGCGACATAAATCTGTTTGTTGATTTGGGAAACATGGAATGAGTGATAGATACACATTCTAGAAGAAATGTTTCTGTCATGGCAATGCCAGTACAACGGTTTCTATCATTATTGTGTGCTATTCTCACAGCCTCGTTTTAATTTTCTTTCCGGTTGAAGACTTTGCAAGTTGGTAACATTAAAAAGCAAGGAATTTTAAAATTGGAAAATAATAGCAACTTTGTTCTCTTTTTGAAAAATATTTATTGTGTACGAATTTCCCCACCAAGAGGTAATAATTGGCCATGGCTGTCTATTTAGTTGGTAACGTTTTATGTGTGTCACGGTGTGTGTCTGGGTGGGGGGCGCAATTGGAATTTGGATTTGGATTTTCTGTTGCGTTGTTGCGGCGTGACATATCTCTTCAGTTGCGAAGTGCGTCCACCGAAACCTCAGTTGGAGTGGCTCTCAGTTGGGGGATTTTTTATTCCCCGGTGGATCATGTTGCTGTACCCGATGTCTGTCCCCATTTTTACGGCGGTGTCAGCAGCATTTGGCGGGTTGTTGAGCTCACAGCGGCATAGCCTACTCATTTGTTGGTTATATAATACTAAACTGTCAGTAATTCTTATAAAAAACTTAACGGGTGAACATCTGTACCCAGAGTCCACCAGTTTTGTACTGAAGTTGTTTCAGAAAGTTTTACTTGTGTTTCCATTTTTGAACAACTGCATTTTATTTCTGGAATACTTATTAAAGCCATGGCCAAAATATGCCAGTTTATTAAAAATTGTAAAGATTACAGTGTTTCTTTCCTGGCTCCATCTTCAATCATAGGATTTGCCGATTGGCGACATAAATCCGTTAATTGAAGTGGGATACATAAGTGCTAGTTTCACATTTCAGTAGAAATGTTTCTATCATGGTGGTGCCAATATAACGGCGCCGTTTATTTAAAATTATTTTTTATATTCTCACAGCCTCGTTTTACCTTTCTTTCTGCTGAATTTTAAAATTGGAAAATATTAGCAACATTGCTCTTTTTTTGAAAAATAATGATCCCACCTAACCCATTTAGAATTGTTTTATTTATTTTTAATCTATTAATATATGTTATTTTTTAAAACTATTATGAAATGAGTGTAATATTTTGTGACTGTCAATTATGTTGTTTCTTGGTCTCGCTATTGTTTTGGTTTCTCTGCACAGATTTACCATGTATATACTTGTGAAGGCTGGTGCAAACCTTTATCGTCATGTCTTCTGGTTAGGTTGCTGTATCCCGGAACCATGGGACTTGGAAAACATTAGTGTTAAAAAAAATCTGGTGGAATGCTCATAAGCATATTTTGATGAAATTCGTACCCAGGGTTCACGAGTGTAAGTTTTATTGTTTTTTTTTTTCAATTTTGAACATTGCATTTTATTTCTGGAATACTTATTAACCATGACCAAAATATGCCAGTTTATTAAAATTGTAAAGGTTACAGTGTTGTCTTTATAATAATATATATTTTTTTTCATTTTCAGTTGTACAAAGAACATGGGGAGTAGCATGTACGTTCTTTTATTTTGGTATGTTAAACTGAAAAAAGTAAAACAGTAAAAACTGGAGACTGCACATAATAAAATACATACACACACTTAAGTATCGAATTTATTTAATAACTTGGCGACGTATATATTTAAAGCTGATAAGATATTTGTAATCGGCTAGAAGTATCAAAATGGGATGAATGATCACTTTTATTGCATACTTGTGGCAATATCAATATGATATCATCAAACTCTTCCCATCTCTCCTTACCAATTGCAATATTTACCAAATTTACGAAAATAAAACCTTATCAGCAAAACACCTTAATGCAAGCCAGGAACATTTGGTCCAAATTAGAATATATTGTAAACTTCATTAATTTTTTTGGACAATTTTGAGAAGAAGAATCATTTAATCTCATCAAATGATCCACAGCCGCCGATTACGCTACTCTCCACACATCATCAATCGTTTTGTTGTTTAGATCGAAGAAAGCCGATACAGTGGTCCGATTGGATGCGGGCTAACCTTGTCTTGGCAAACAGTCTGAATGCTCGTATCATAATTTCCAATATCCTACAAAACGTATTCCTCTGCTACAGGTGTTTTTATCTCTACATGGAAAGTATCCAAAATGTAAACGTTAATTTGATTGACTTAAATGTTCGAGCTTATCGCGTAAAAAACGCTGGCTTCCTGGTAGAAAATCCCACAAATAATGAATGCTAATCCCTGTAATGGTTCCGCTTTGTCTTGAACCACTTAACCTCTACCAAGATAACCAATGTACCCTAATGAAAAATAAGGCCACTTTGGTTATCTCCGTGAAAGGCCATGAGGCTCCGAAATGTAGCGGAACCATTACAGGGATTTGAATGACTTTAGATGTCCGACGATGAGAATGTGTGTTCAGAAATAATCACTGGAAGACAATTTGGACGAAGTTAACTGGGTTTGTTAGCAACCTGGACACTTCGTCTGTTGACGTACCCTGTCTATCATTTTGTTGGCGCGCGAAATAATCTGAAACGGTCAAATCGTAATATCAAATCAAATAAAAATAGTAGCATGCAACACAAGCTCCAGATGATTGCTTGAGTAATGGTTAATATCGTTATATAACAAGAAAGAAGACATTTTCATGTTGTCTCAGACCCTGAATTTTGCAAAGGGGGGATTTTTTTGTGAAAATGACACACTGGGTAATATCCTACTTTTACGGGCATTATAGATGACTATTAAATGCAGAATGTTGTTTGTTTGCTGTTTTGCGTTAACGTCTCGTCGATAGTATTTCAGTCCTTTGGAGAATAAGACTTGACTTGACTAGTTGAGTTTACCGTCGCTTCCGTATTTCAGTCAAATAGCGACGTCCAGCTAATTACAGGTGGAGGAAGACTTCGAATGCACGGAGGCATCCGGAGAGTTTACATGTTTCACCGAGAGTTAACATGTGGGGGAGATAATCTATTTAAGTTAACATTGAAGTATATGGGAAATATACAATTTCTGTAAATATGAAAATGTGAATTATCGTCGGAAAATGGAGAAAGTCTTTATTTAGTTTTTAGGGGAGATAACTCATGACAACAAAATCATCAAGAGGAGGTAATAAAAGAACTTATGTCACACATCTTTTATATCAATTTGCCCCAAAGATTTCCATTGCCTGACATTTTAAAAGCTTATATTGTGAAGTTTATGTATGGCTTTGATGGAATTGTTTTCCATTATTGGGCGTATACCTCTTAAATGCAGAATGCTGCAAATGACTTTTTATCAACTCCAATAATTATCACGTCTTATATTAATTTCATTATTTTCGGCTCTAATGTTTCAAAGTAAAAAAAACAACAATCTTCTCAATATATAACTATTACATATTACAGTGAGACAGCACTATAATTGTCCTACGTTGACCGTCCCTTAGGGTTGTCGGCAGAGCTTTAAAGCCAAATAAACAAACCAATTAAACCAGTTTGACATACGTGAGATTTGTTTTGAATATCAAACACTTGTGTTTACACGTCTAATACCTCACTGCTTATACACCATTCTACACGAAAATACCACACTACACATTTCTAAAAATAGTACATGTAACACAGTTAACAGACTGAGTGGTTTCGTATATTTACCTCATGGGCGACTTAAAAGAAAACAGCCGCAGTCATGTAATAATAAATATTGTTTGTTTTCTGGTCATCACAAGAAATGGCTTGATATCATTACCATCCGCCTTTGGACGAAGTCGTTATCACATCCCTTATTAATAAAATATCTAAATTAAAAGTAAATATATTGTTTCTGATATCTCTTCTCCCTGTCTCATTAATAATTTATTATTTTTATTCTATTTTAGAGGATAAATAGACAGGATCCAAGAAGCAATCAAGATTGTGTAATACGCACATCATTGGTAGCCAATTACACACAGCGATGGAACAAATATATCAAGTTAAGTTATGTCATTTGATATTCAAAATAAGTTAAGATAATTTATCAGCTTGACGCTAATGAAGTAGAGTTAATTGATTTCGAGAAAATTGATGATAACTTAAATAAGATTAGCAGTAAGATGTATTTAAATGTAATGATGATTAATTCAAACATATCCACTAACCTTGGCATGAAATTAAGACTTCGAAATTTAATTTGACGACTTTAATTTTGATCATTTCTTCACATATGAGAGATGATCAAAGACATCAGTAGTAGAACTTAAAACTACTGGAACTTGGACCAATCACTTGACCATAGCGCTCTCGTGTATTTCACCAGAAGCTTGACATTCGCTTGGAACATATTTTAAGAATCATCTCGATCATACGGTAAATGCTAAAGCCCCAGTGCGTTTTAGCTTGAAATTTGCAAGGGAAAAATATGTTGTTTTTTTTCTTCAAAATTTTGAAATAGTAAATCCTCAAATGATGCTTGATGAATCTCTTAATGTTTAATGAAGCCACAGAATGAAATATTTAATGAAATAATACGGGAAACCTCCGGAATTCTTCGTTGTTTAGACAGGACAATATAGCGTGGAAACTGGGCGGAGCGTGTTCTGAAACACACTGTTCAGTAAAATCACGGATGTCACGGTGTACATGGGGTGTTTCAGAAGTTCACGGACTTTTGCTAAAGCTTGAATAATTTGATACACCGTAGAAGAGGAGATGTGAAAAAAATCCACGGACTTCTGAAAAAAAACAACAACAAACTTGTTTGTTAATTTTATGCTGACTTTGTTTTGAGCTATATGTATAGAACGAGACAACCGCAACTTGTAATTTTTCTTATAGAATCTTTCCTTAAAATTAATTTCTCAAGGTCTTTCGGGGATGAAATTCACACAGAGGCATATACGTTGTAGATGCATTCGGATTTAGCACTAAGAACTAAATATGTTTCTGTATATGCCAATTCAATTAAAATCATGTAAAGGAAATAAATTGAATTTAGGCTGATGATTGCCTGTGCATAATTAGTAAAATGATGTAACGATTTCACCTTGTCTGTGATACATGTACGTCCAGAAGGCCGGTTGCGGACAATACATTTTTTGAATCTTCAAAGGTATGTAGAATGTAGACAATTGCCATTTACAAATTATGTAACAGTAAATGTTTATACTTGTAACTCTGATTAGTATAATATTGTTCATGTGGTTTAATCTCAGTAAAAAATCTTTAATCTTGCTCCCTTTTTCTCTATTTTCCATGTAACTTGGTCAGTTGTTTGTAGAAATCATTAAGATATTAAAGCTGTATTGTATTTTCTTACATTTGAAAATATTTGTCCTTCTACAGTTATCTAATGGATACACAAAATGCACTTTTTACTTTTTGAGGAAAAATGCACTCACATTAACATACACTCGTATTTTGAACTACAATATGTATTAAAAAGTAAAAGGCCAGATTTTTTGTTTTTTTAGAGAAAAGTAAGACTTACCTTGAGAAAATGTACTAAAAAAATATCAATAACTGGCAATAAATGACATATAGCTGACTTAATTCAAAATATTTCCTTTCACATCCATGTAGATTGTTCTAACCAGTAATTTCTATGCCCCGCCAACAGTGTTGCGGAGTATATAGATTTTTGGTCTATGCGTCTGAATTTGTGTGTGTTTGATTGACCATCAATCACAGCTCAGGTTTACCTTTGCATTAATGTTTTTTCTCTTTGAAGAGGACATCATGTATGTACATCATGATCTATGATCTAAATTATATATTTTCTCCATAGAATCTTTAGGCTGTGACTTATATTTCATGGTTGAATGGACATGGTGAAATTTGTTGTTATGCCCCAGGTTTACCTCTGTGTTTGAACCATGACTTCACATTATCATGAAAATTGAAACAAGTGTACATCAATTTATAATTAAAAAAACAACAGATATTTAATTGTGACCAACATATGCCAGTGGGACATTAATGTTGCAGACAAATTTCCTTGTCATTTATATGAATTGGAGAATAATCGATATATGACCGTTTAAATGAAATGCACTTTCTGTGTGTTTTCTGTTACATATTAACACCAACATATCAATTTTTGTATCAGACACTGCCGAGAAAAGTATTACAAACGCATTAGGAAGGCAAGGAACCATCCAGATCATTAGGTATCCATAATAATCGACAACATGGACCAGGCTAAAACCAACATTCCACATTTTGCTGTTAAGTCTAAGGTAAGTTTAACATTTGCATACAATAATAGTGTTAACATTAGAAATATGGCCCCTCCCCTTTATAAATTTAGAAGTTAAGAGAAGTCTACACATTGTCTGATTACTTGTCCATCAGATATCAGTTACAAAGATGTGTAAGCTCTTGTGATCTCTGATTTTAATGAGAATATTCCACTTCCACAACCAACAAGAGATAATGTACAGGGTGGAGGTTTAAAATCAAGATCATACTGAAAGATCAACTTTACAGTGGTGATATTTTTGTTATGAAGTTTAAGTGTTAAATTTCACATTTTCAAAACAAGTTTAAAGCTATTATAATCGCTCGGTCTACATTGTTGTCGTGAAAAACTTTAATGTAACACACCAGCATTCCATAGGCATCCACATGTGGTGTTCATGTTTGTTTTTATTTTTAGCTCACCTAGCTATTAGGATCACCCTGTATAAGCATCCGTTTGCTTCGTCTGTCGTGAACAATTTGCTTCAAAAGACATCTTCTCTAGCTGATACAGCTCATTAGAAATTAATGAAACTTGGCATGCCTAGTCATCCTTGGGTGAAGCTTCACAAAAGTTATTAAAATAAACTTGATCCATGCAGAACTCTGGTTGCCATGGCAACCAACAGAATTTTAATAAAAAAAAAAAAGAATCACAAATCTTCTCCTCTGAAACCTGAGGTCAGAATTAATTTTTTGACATACATGGTCACAATCATAGCTCTCTACTATTATTGTTAAAATGATTATTGATTCCTTAAAAAAAAACAAGACCCCTTGGAGGGTTGGCTAATTTTCTTACATACTCTATATAGAAAATTTCAAAATTCTTCTATGAAGCCATGGTCAGAATTTAATATTTCATTCAGCACAAATGGTCACCATGACATTATTGCTAAAATAAAGGTAAGCCGTTGAAAAAAGAGGCCCCTAGGGGGTTTCCTTATGTAAGGAGTTTTAAAATTCCTGTTTTATGAAGTTATGGCCAGAAATTCTTTCATTTAGCACATATGGTCACCATATAAATGTCTACCATAATTGCTAAAATAAAAAGTTGATTCCGTAAAAAGTAAGGCCCGGATGGGGACAGCTCGTTTCTTAATGTACTGTTTTTTGAAAATTTAGGAAAAATTTTCTTTTGAGCAACCAAGAGTCATATTTCTTGTAATTTACAGCATACTTTTCTGGTTTTTAGGGTTTAATTACCACGCAAGTAGAACTTAACAAAATTAGCTCAATCAAGGGTAATCCCTTTGGTGATATTCTGTGGAATCTAAAATCAAGCTTAATTTTGGGGGTATCGTTGATCTGTATGGTTTTAAGTAGGGTCATCATGACTCTCTTGTTCATTTATTATAAAATTATTATAATTTACTATCTTTGTTTCTTTTTTAGACTGACCAGAGCCTACCAACGATGAACAACATATAACAGGTGTTGAAACCATGGCCAGAAACAGGCATACACCTTTGAATGGGCAGACATCCTCTCTGGAAATTCCAACGTCATGTTGAACTGCCTAACACATGTCCTTCAGGAGACTGCAAAGGTACCGTACATGTACTAGCAAACATTTAAAATGTGTTGTGTTCAATTGATCATTAATTTACTTCCCATTATAACATAAATAATTTACAAGTTTGTTTGAGCTAAATTCGAATACACCTATACCAAAACAGTTCTAATGTCAAGAAATGCGTATTTACGCGAAAGATACCATAAGAAAAAATTCAAGCCGTAGATTTCTCGTTCTATATATAGATTACAACATCAAACATATAATTAACATACACAGGGTATTCAGAAGTGTGTAGTTTTTCTTCATATCTTTTCTACTTTAGTATATTAAAATTTGTTCTGGTAAAACAAAAGTCCACGGATCAGTGACCCCTCACACTTTGAGACATCTGTCAATTTACTGCACAGTATGTTTCAAAATGCACCCTGCCAATTTTTATATTAGTATATATGCCCAGTCTGAACAACTAAGGATTTTTTGGGGGATATCCCGTTCGCTTTCCTTAGATATTTCATGATATGGATAGAATTAAACATTATTTGGTTAATTTAGCAGCATTTGAGGCTTTGCTCTTAAGAATATCAAAAAAAATATCTCTTGAAAATTTAGTGCTAAAATGAACTGGGACTTTAAGACCTTACTCAGAGATGTGTAGGATGGTTTAAATCCTGAATGTTTTATGAGAATGTTTACTTGATATCAGTATATAACTACACTATAACAGTATTGATTATGTTCCAAATTATTTGTTTGAAAACAATATTTGCAATGTCACTTATAAAATGCCTTCCCTTTTATCTTATGTGGAATTCACTTATTCCTTCGTTAGCAAGTCAAAGCAGCTCAATCACAGGTCAGATGACTGGTTAAATATATATTATTTTTTATTCTACCTTTTATATGTTGATGAAGTCTTTGTTTCATGACAAAAATATTGGAAACTTCTGCAAGTGTAGGTCACTTTGCATAAGAAAACACGTTTTTTGTTAACACCACTTTGGGAAAATCCGTTATAATAGAATACAATATCTGATTTTAAAAAAGATGTCTTTCATACGAACATTAACGGTAAATCCGATTTCTGCTTTCAGGCCAATAATGGAAACATGCCCACAGTGTTGTATCTTCAACGTGACAATTGCCCCAAGGACAACAAAAACCGCTTCATAATAGCGTTTTTGGCGTCCTTAATGAAAATTAAAATCTTCAAAAAGGTAAGGAAATCAAGTTATGAATAATGTGTCCTGGAGAAAATCAATTCATTTTTAGGCGAGCCATAAGTTTATTTTTTTGTCTAATAGATACATAATTATATAAACTATTGTTATATGTCGGAGACTCAAAGGTAGTTGCACCATCTTTACATTTGTCGAGAAAAGTTTGATTCAAAACTTCTTCAGAAGTGATCAAGATATAATGAGCATTGGTTTACCATATTTGATATATTTTCACTGACAATACTGCTTAAAAATATTTTATAACATATAATTTTAGGTCATATTTTCTGTCTGACCAGTTAGAAAACATACCATACTTTTGAAGGACAAAGTACTTCACATATGTATTTTTTTTTGAACTGCTGAGAAATTTTTACTAATTGTTAAAAGTGAAATGCTGTCGTTATTTTGAAATATGGTGTATAATGGATTATCCTGCTCAGCTACTTCTGATATTGTAGATAAGTGAGAAAATCAGTTCTGGCTTTGAGCACAATATATATGATAAGATGATAATAATTTAAAGGCAGATTGATTTATCCATTTTTTATTAGGTAAAACTATTATTTCTCCTGGTTGGCCATACACTTGAAGACGTTGACCAGCTATTCTCCTGCATCAGCAGAAGACTTGACAGGAGTGATTCCCTAACTTTGCCAGGACTTCTGCAGATCTGCAGAGAGAGCTACTTGTCTTCTCCTAAGGCAGAAAGGTCAACAGTCTCTATGACTACAAGGAGGTCTTCAGTCACTTCACCTTTTCAAGATCACCGAGAAGAATGGGGAAGTTCTTTTGCAGTACAAGGACTGGCCACTGCATTCTGAAGAATACAGATGCCTGACGATATCCCAAATGGCAGTGTTCAACTTCACAGAAATGAAGCTTCTGGATTCCCCACTGATTAATATAGCCAAGTGTAAAGAAGCTCTTGGGGGACTTCAGAAGCACATCCAGGCTGGAGTTGTAAGTGCTGAAGAAGGAGAGTGGTGGGATGTGTATCTTGGGAATCTGGAAGACCTGGCAGCTGTACCACAGTCAACACAAAATGTCCAGAACCTGCCCCACTACAAGGAAAACAAGCTGCTGTGGTAAATGAACCACGACTTGCTAAAATGGCGAAGAGCACCACGATGGTTTACAGGAAAAAATGATTTTCACAACACTTCTGAACTAGATTTTACTTTAAATATGTCTTGTAACCTGACTCAAATTCCACCAAGATAAATAGTAATCTTGTTTCAGTTATAAAATATAAGTCAGCGTGTTATAAAGAAACATCAACAACTTTTTTCGATACCAACATTTTTTTTCTTCATATCAACAATTTTCTTTTATATCAACATATTTTTTTTATGAAAAATAGTTCAAGACTTTATTTTGAGTTGAGAAAATCTAAGACCAGGATTGCTTGCAGATAAATTAAAAATAAAACTGATTCTTTGAAATCAATTTTTGGAAATGAAATGATTATCGTACTTTCCATTGTTGCCAAAATATGCTTCTGTCCATATCCTCCTTTTAATGTTATGTATTTATGAAGAGTAAAAGAACATGCATAGTGATGGTATATTTATTTCATTTATTTTAATTATCAAAATATGTTAAATCTCATGTGGACTTGTTTCATATAGTAAAACATGGGATTTTTAATTGAATATAAAAAAATCCTGATTATTTTTATGTGGCAAGTCATTAGGTGGGTGGCCACCAAATAGGTTGTTTTCTTCCAAATATCTCCAATTAGAATATAGATTCAGGTTTCACATTTGGTAGTATATACCTAATGGGAAGAGAAAGATTGAGATTTACTTTCGAGATGATAGGGTCAGTGTCCCTGTTACTTAAAAAAATGTTCGTTTTCGTCAATAACTTATTTAAGAGTGGGGTTTGGTACCTTATTGAAAGAGAAAGGTTGGGATTGATTTTAAGGTCAATAAAGTCAATGTCATTGTTACTGAAAATAGTTTTGCTTGCCTGGGAGACACTTGAAATCCTCTATCCTCACTTGTTTCCTAAGATCCTCAAAACTTGAGCATTTCTCATAAAATATCCTTGTGTTCATCTTAATTTTTCATTCTTTAAGTACTTCAAAAACTTCTTCAACATTTTGTCAGCCTGTTCCTCATTAATCTGTCCTTTCTTTACTGCTTTCTGCATAATACTCTCCAGCCTGATGCTCCATTCCGAAACATTTTCATTATCCTTTTGCTTTGATGTATAGAAATCTGCTAAGTGAGCTTCTCCAGACCTTCTGTCTCCATAAATGCTTTCTAATTTCCCGAGTATCATTTGTTGTTGCATTAACGTTGATTGTGGCAAGTACTTTTCTAATTCCGGTTGTAGACGAACTCAGTGAGTTTCTGACAGAATGTAAAAAGGCTTAATCTTCATACAACCCAGAATTCATCATGACTTCAACTTCAAGTTTCCACTCCTCAAATGTATTCTCTGTTAAATTTGGCAATCTTCCATGTTCTCGACAACGCAATTGTCAACGTAGCGTTCGTGATGTCGCCTGTACACACGGATACGCCCGTCGGCGTTCCATAAGTTGAAACGCGACTCGTCGCTGAACACCACGTTCTGCCAACGCTGACCGCGATGGTTGCGGGCCCAGATCAGACGTTGGTGACGGTGGCGTAAAGTTAGAACTAAACCACGGTAGGGTCTACGGCAGGTAATCCCGCGTTCCCTCATTCGTGTCGTCATCTAACCGTATAACGACTTATTGGGCGACCACGGTTACCGACTACTAAACGTGACGTCGATTCCGCCGTCACAAACTGTCACGCAAATGACGTTGACGTATGAACTTATCTTGTCTTACAGACGTCACACGAGGTCTTCCTGAACGTGGCCGATCGGCAAACATTCCAGTAACTCTAACACGTAGAACAAGACGCCGAATCGTCGAACGCGAGACGTTAAAACGTCTGGCGACTTGTTCTTGCGTTCGCCCGCATTCGAGCATGGCCAAAACGCGAGCTCTCCCTTCAGAATTTAGCCTTGGCATTCTTAAATACGAATGTTTAATCAGAAAATCTCTGAAACTGTGATTGTCTATCGACTAGCACATGTAACTGTGTAAAATGTGATCGATTTCACCACGTGGTAAACATACAGGAGGTGCACGTGGAAATCATGAGCAGCCACCGGAAATGGACATCGGGCTGAATAGAAGCGCACGATTTTTTCTTTGCCGTGATTGTCGGTCAATGTACATGTATACAGACTTCATTTCACTAAAATTTCAATAGGTATGAGGAAAATAACGCCAAATTCCGTTGGAGCGTTTCTTTTGCCCGTCAGTATACAATATCATCACATAATTGTATTTATTCTACCGGTGAATCGCACCAAATTTATAGAATAGAAGCTTTTTCTCTTTTATTCTGTAAAATATGCAATATATGACAATTCAAAATGATTCTAAATCAAGAGTTATGTTTTAGACACAGACAATTCTGTCTCCAAAACAATACAACTAGTGTACTGATATATAATGGGAAAAGGGTACTTGGATAAGCCTGGGATATACTTTGGGAAATTTTGTCTGTCAATGATTAGTAATTTAAAGAGTAAAATAAAGAGAATACATGCATGTGATCAAAGCGGAATATTATTTTTGACCAATAATTGCAACTATAATTTTGATCCAATCTTCATATATCAAATATACACTTGTAAACAGTAATACACTTATACAAAGGTATTCTTCTTTTTCTTATTCTGTCAATCCATCTCTCAATAAAAGAAATAAACCTCTCTCACACACAGGCTATACAATAAAGACAGAAAATTAAAAAAATCAATCTTACTAATAGTATGTATTCCTTTTATCAAAGAAAATGAAAAGTTACTTTTTTGCACAACTCCACCCTCTCTATTAATCCATCGTTCGCCCTACCTGTCTATAAATCAATCTTTCACCCTATCTCTGTGTTTATACGACAAAAATATAGAAAATGACCTACATATAGAATTTCTCTTTTTCTCTCAAAAACAAAATCTTTCAAAATTTACAATGACAAAGTTAAACAATAATATAATGTAAGCAATACTTACAAAATCATCTACATTATACTAAACCGGATATTATTAGTACACAACTACTAAAACAGTTTTATGTCCTGTCCACTAGGTAAACACAGGTAAAGTCTGTCGTGTGCACACTTCTGGCGTTGATCCGTCGGTGATCCTTCCAGGGGAAACCTAGTGTTGATCCGTCGGTGATCCTTCCAGGGGAAACCTAGTGTTGATCCGTCGGTGATCCTTCCAGGGGAAACAAAGTCCAAACGATCGCTGATTCCAAAATACAAAGGGGCCCTTGATGAATGTCACATTTCTCCCATGGTCACTCCAGCCTCCTACAGAGTCACTAGAAATGTAAAATTTCCAGAATGAAAACGCCCGTCCGACCTCGATGATACGTCTTACAGCAAACGAATATCCGTCTAAGCTATAATGCAAAATAAATAACAAACACTATTTATGCAATACCAGACGAGCGGTTTAGAAATACAAAAAGAGCAGGCTTGATTTTTTTTTATAGTGAGAGGGATCTTGACACTGACAATTTCCATTAATATAACCATCTTTACTGTTTTCTCCCTTCCATCTACCGTGTCTTTTCCAAGAACGGTCATTAACACCGGCGTTAGCTGCCGTGGTAGCGCCCCCAGCGCGCAGTGAATGAAGACCTATGTTTAAATCCCCAACAACTTCTCTTAACCTTGTAATCAGAGTTTCTCTAGTACGTGTATAACTCAAAGGTTTGTCTTTATAAATGAGCCCGCATTTTTTCTTTGAACGAAAACATGGCCTAAATAAGTATATATTATCTGTGGTGGATAAACTTGTAACATCGAAATATCTTCTTAACATTCTATAGGGACAGGCTAAAGTGGAACCTTTTGAAATTACGACCTCATTGCCTTGACGGTACTGATCTGTCTTACTTTTTCTGATATGCAAAGAAAAATGACTGTCATGAAAAGAAACATCAGAACATCGCAAATGCACGAGCTCACCAAAGCGCAAAAAGCCAGAAAAGGCAATCAAAATCATAGACAAATCTCTAATAATAACTACGTCAGCTGTATCCATATACTTAGAGCACAGTGAAACTAAAACTTCAAGTGATATAGGTTCTTTTTTACGAACTGGTTTTAACAAAGTACGTTTTGAAGCTTCTATAAGATTTTTTACAAACATATTGTCAGTAGGATCAGTTAAATCTAGCAGAGAATGCACCCACTTTATACTGTAAATTGTAGTTGAAATCACACTGAACGGCTGGTGTTGATCCATTTATTCCGTCAAATATAAGGCTACGTGAATTGGTGAAGCTGGAACTGCCGATCCTCCCTTGGAATCTATGAATCTCTTCCATCTTTGAAAATAACCATCATATTTATTGTTTGTACGGTCACTTTTTGATAAAACGACAAAAATAGCCATCTTCGATGATTGGCCGCCGAATTCTACGCTGCTGACACCGCACTTCCCAATGGCTTCGTCTATACGTAGCTATATTTTCAAGCCTGCGGAATATAATATCATAATCAAATATGGTAAAACTACTCAAATCTAAGAGCAACGAAACCAAATTTTAAAGGCCTACCATCAAAAATTCCATTCCTACCCCTGCCTCTTACTGTTAAACGCCCGGGTCTGAAAACGATGGCATCATGAATAAAAACAGGCCGTGCATGACCATCTGGGTACAACACCGGCCAGTATGGTGCCGACTTCCATATTGGAACCACCAGAGTGCACCTGCACTTCTCTTCGATAATTTTGTTCAAACAATAAGGAATTAGGCGTGGCGGTGGAACTAACCAACTATTTTCCGACCGCCAACTAAATTTTAATGAATTTATACCTGATGTTCCAGGACACCAATATTTTGAATAAAATTTTGAACATTTTGAGTTATAATTACAGGCAAACATGTCACATGTATGCGGACCCAATTTTTTATCTAGAGCTTCGAATATATTATCTTTAAGCGACCAATCGTCGCTATCCGTGTATCTACTGAAAAAATCTGCCCCTACATTATCTTCTCTTGGAACCCATTTGCAATCAAGCACTATTTTGTGTTTTTTACAAACATCATTTACATTAACAGCTATCTCCTGTAAATACTCTTTCTTACTACCAACTTTCAATATACTAGATACATTTTTGTTATCTGTTCGCACCAAAACAGTTCGCCCCTCAAAACTTTCCAATTTCCTATTAAGCACCTTGCGCACAGCTTCGAGCTCCCTCCAGGTGGAGCTATAGTCACTCTCTGACTCGGACCAACAGCCCATCACCTGACTGTCTTCCTCACCCTCAAGGTATCCTCCAAAACCAGCTCCACTGGCGTCACAAGAGACGACAATCTGGTCAGTCACAGATTGATTACTTAAAGGGTCAGACTTTAAATAACCCTTGTTCAGAACTCGAACATTTTCGCGCCAAAACTCGATCTCGGCTACAGCCTCAATACTAAACATAACTGGTGCTTCCCAACTAGCTCGACCGCAAATGCATTTATATAAGGATCTTGTCCTCAAACGAACTTCAGACCCGATGGCAGTTTGCATTGAAATTAACATTCCCACTAAACGCGCAATATTTCTGACAGGAAACAACTGTCCTGTACCTATCTTTGAAAGTAGCTTTCCAATCAACGTCATCAGCCTTTCTATTCGTTCTGTATTAACAGAAACAGTACTCTCATAGGTATTCCAAATGTAACCTAACCAGGGTGATACCTGACCTGGATTCCACGTACATTTATCTTCTGCGATTAAATAACCAAACCTAGACAAATCAGAATGTACGAACGATGAAGCTCTAATGCCTCACTCATGGTGCTGGCGCCACCAAGTCCATCATCTAAAAATACAACAATTCGTACTCCCTTTGACCTCCGGTATTTCACTGGTACTCTTATTAATTTTGTAAAATGTGACCTGCAGTCGAAATCCCAAAAGGGAGAACATTAAATACAAAATAACGAACAATTTTGGAAAATTTCCAAGAAAAACCCAAATAGATTGTATTCTCTGGAAAAATCATAATATGATGATACGCGCTTCTTATATCAAAAGAAAAAATGTAATCACCAATGCCGAATAATTGCTTAGCAACAGACTGGTCTTCAAATCTACATTTATACTTAAACAAACATGGGTTAATATGACGACAGTCTAAAACCAATCTCAATTTATCTGATTAACAACGAACGGTATTGTGTCAACTTCAGACACACAACCCTTTAGCAAAAAAAATCTCTATTTCATTAGTTACAAAGCCTGGATTCTCTAAAGCTGATTTATTGTTTGGAAGTAAAACTTTTTCGGGGATATCTCTAAATGGTAATTTGTAACCCCCGCTTAGCACTTCAAGCACATACTCACTGGCACCAGCTTCCTTCCAATGACTATAGCAACTACGCAACTTACCTACTGGTGATGATGGGATCTTACAGGTGATCTCTTTCCCAGTAATAATCTCAATAGATAACAGAAATTTACTTATCTGAGATTGGTTACTGAAGGCCACGCCCTCTACGGCTTTTCATTCCTGTTTCCAGTGGCCGGGCCGGCCACAGCGGAAGCAAACCCCTGGCTTGCGCCCTCCTACTTGCTTCTGCGACGAAGAACTTCCGTGTTGTGCAGCCTCCGTAGGCTGTGTATGAACTCGAAATGTTGAGTAGGGAGCATAACGGCGATATTTAGACTTCTTCTCCTGCTGAACCTTTCTATTAGCTTTAACTTGCGCTCTATAAATCTTCTTTTCGTCGTCAGAATCTTCCGCCAACGGATGGGCCTCGTATTCTTGCACTACTCTCCAGCCGTTTTCCGATGAGTCTGCGAGCTTGATTAATTTTTGACGGTGTGTTAAAATGTCAATACGTTCAGCATACGTTTATTTGCAGAAAGGACAGCATCACTGGAACCAGACTCTAACGCGTCGTTTAAATGACCGCTGGCTTCTTTCATCTTGTCAAGCACTTGAACGTTTATCTTGTGCTGCTCCTCATAACCCTTCTTGCGGAAATTATAAGTTTCCCCTGAATTCAGGTCTTGCTTAATCCTGGACAATTCTGCCTGTGTTAGCTGTTTCTGCTGGTGAAGCACCCTCTGTTCGAAAGCTTCAAATTTGCTAGACATTATCTGCTCTAAACGCGAAAGCATATCGTTTTCGGAAGTCATATTTGCACACGTGGCAAGAAATCTATCGAAAAAATGACGTTAGATATATCTTGTTCTGCGTCGTCCGGTAGAATGAGCCACCCAGCCGCATACACCTGATTTAATACCTACACAAGCACGAAACACCCGTGCGAAATGACCAATACTCACTACTTTGAACCCTGTACGTGAAATTTATACTCATTGTCGCATAAGACAAATACACCACGCTATACTAACGAAACGCGTGAAATAAAGAATCTCTTCACATCCTCGAGTCCCACGTTGGGCGCCATTGTCAGGGTTCATAAATAACTGAAGTTATGATGAAGGATATTGGATATTTTATATGAATATGTTTATATATCTGAAACATACAAAATGAAAATAATAAATGACATGTAGAATGATGAATACAAATCAAAAGACAATTTGAATCATTAATAAATACTTTTTAACAAAACATATTGCAATGAATATCACATGTATTTAACATGTAAAGTTAAACCTTTTTATGTAAACTAAAACTCTACACATTATTTCTACACATTTAAATCTGGTTCACTGTGTGCGGAAAAAGCAGAGTGTGGAATAATTATATTTTTTTCTTAGTTACTTTGACAATGGAAAGACATACACAAATTGAATACATTAAATACAAAGATACACAAAATATTCTAAATAATCATACATGAATAATAGTTAATTTCAGAAATTTATATAATTTATCTCGGTCTTCGAAAGACGGCCTTCACGTGCGGTGTTAGTAGTGGCTTTGTATGAAGACCCACAAAAAGTAACACGTGACTAGGTAGTTAGTATAAATAAGGGTTAGAACTATAATATTATTGTCGTCTTAGTTTGTAGTTTGCAGTGGGGAAAAGATAAAAAACAATATTCAAAAACAATTTTTATTTAATTTATTTCTCCCTACGACATTAATATCAAGTTTATATTGGTTCATGGTCATCTATGTCTATGTTATGTTTTTGTACATATTTCATATTTTATTATGTTTTTTAATATACTCTTTAATTTGATTTTAATTATGTTTAAAGATTCATTTTAAATAGACTTTATTGACATGTCAAGTGTACAGAGAAATTGCATTTCAGATAGAATGTTGAGTTCTATTTCAGTTGTACATTTTGATATTATGCTTCTTTGATTTGTATCAAAATGTATTATGTTGAGTTCTTTTTAAGTTGAACATTGTAATATGCAGTAATAACATGTGTCAAAAAATGCACAATGTGAAGTTTTATTTCAGTTGTACATTGTGATATTATGTTGTTTTGAATATGTCAAAATGTACAATGTGAAGTTCTATTTCATTTATACATTGTGATATTATGCTTTTAATATGTCATCTCATTGAAATCAGATTTAGTATGCTAACTGGATCTGACCACATCGTATAGAGGGTCGTCTCAGATTGACCTTTGTATAAGCCAATCAAATCGGCGGCTACAGAATGTAAGGTATAACAAGAGGAAGTAACAGCATCAATATCACAATACGGTAGACAGAGGTGTAAGGTATAACAAGAGGAAGTAACAGCATCAATATCACAATACGGTAGACAGAGGTGTAAGGTATAACAAGAGGAAGTAACAGCATCAATATCACAATACGGTAGACAGAGGTGTATGCAGCCGGGTAGCTCATTCGGTAGAGCATTTGCCCTTCAAGAAAAAAGGCCAAAATTTGCCGGACAGAAAACAACAACAACAACAAAAAAAAAACCACAAAAAAACAAAACAAAACAACAACAACAACATAGGAGTCATATCCTACTGACACAATAAGCTCTTATAGAGTAACACCAGAAACTACCATACCTGCTTGAAAAATTTGAAGCTATTTGAATAATTTTTGTAGAGAATTTGATATTCCCACCATTTATGGGAAGAGGGCATATAGTGTTATATGTACATATATACTTTCGTTCTTATCTTACATATGTGTGCTCTATATATATATGAAGAATGACAGGTTCCTATATGTATTAGATTTCGTGTGATAGAGTTTTCAGAGGCTATACCATCTTCAAAGCTCCATGACCTTTACATTCAATTTTGACAAAACATGTATGGCTATTTTTGCCTCATGATTTAGATGAGGGTACTCAAGATTTGGTGTGTGCAGGAATGATTCTTCTAAATAGATATTGCCTGATCTGTTACTTTGATCAGGATTTCACTTTTAAGTTAAAAAAAGGGTATTTGATGAGTTTAATATCTCTGAAACGAGTATGTTATTGCTATGAAACTTGAATGAAGTCATGAGAGCATGTGTAAATTAGAATTTATTTTTAGCTCACATGAGCACTTTTGTGATCACCCAGCATCCTTCGTCAACAATTTGCTTTAATCAACACCTCCTCTGAAACCGCTGGACATAATTTGATTAAACTTGGCGGTGAACTTTCACAAGAGTTGCTAACATAAACTTGATCCATGCAGAACTCCGGTTTCAATGGCAACGGAAAAATGAAAACTTTAAAAAATCAATCCGATCCGTTAAAAAAAAAACAAGGCCACCAGGGGCGGGTCTAATTTGCCTTAAATGTATACTGACGGGCAAAAGAAACGCCCCAACGGAATTTTGCGTTATTTTCCTCATACCTATTGAAATTTTAGTGAAATGTAGTCTGTATACATGAACATTGACCGACAATCACGGCAAAGAAAAAATCGTGCGCTTCTATTCAGCCCGATGTCCATTTCCGGTGGCTGCTCATGATTTCCACGTGCACCTCATGTATGTTTACCACGTGGTGAAATCGATCACATTTTACACATTTACATGTGTTAGTCGATAGACAATCACAATTTCAGAGATTTTCTGATTAAACATTCGTATTTAAGAATGCCAAGGCTAAATTCTGAAGAGAGAGAGCTTGCGTTTTGGCCATGCTCGAATGCGGGCGAACGCAAGAACAAGTCGCCAGACGTTTTAACGTCTCGCGTTCGACGATTCGGCATCTTGTTCGACGTGTTAGAGTTACGGGAACGTTTGCCGATCGGCCACGTTCACGAAGATCTCGT
Source organism: Solen grandis (assembly GCA_021229015.1). Classification (NCBI taxonomy): domain Eukaryota; kingdom Metazoa; phylum Mollusca; class Bivalvia; order Adapedonta; family Solenidae; genus Solen; species Solen grandis. The sequence goes on along the minus strand of CM037795.1, from coordinate 42,063,825 downwards.
GTGACGTCTGTAAGACAAGATAATTTCATACGTCAACGTCATTTGCGTGACATGTTTGTGACGGCGGAATCGACGTCGCGTTTAGTAGTCGGTAACCGTGGTCGGCCAATAAGTCGTTATACGGTTAGAAGACGACTGAGGGAACGCGGGATTACCTGCCGTAGACCCTACCGTGGTTTAGTTCTAACTTTACGCCACCGTCACCAACGTCTGATCTGGGCCCGGTCTATTTAAAATTACGTTGTTTTTTTTAACTGTAACAATTTGATAATTTCTTTACGATCATTTTTTAATTAAAAATATTTAAATTTGCAGATGATAATAAGATTTTGAAATTCACGAATACTGAAAAATCGGACATCAAATAGGAATTGGGCGTTTCTTTTGCCCGTCAGTTTATACAGTGAAAACTTAAACAACATCTCCTGAAACTGTTGGTCAGAATTTGATGTAACTTGGCAGGGATGATCACTGGGTGAACCTTCACAAAGGTTTCTAAAATAAACTTGATCCATGTAGAACTCTGGTTTCCATGGCAACGGAAAAAAAAGAAAACTTTAAAAATCACTTCCTTCAAAACTATTGGCCAGATTTCAAAATGTTTGCCTTAAATGTATATGTGAAAACTTTAAACGACATCTTTGATATCTTTCGACATACTTTGATTAAACATGGTAACCCTATACTCAGGTGAGCGATCCAGGGCATCTATAACCCTCTTGTTATGATGGGTATGATTTATGTCTCTTACAAACTGAGAAATATGGATGTTTTTTTTATCTGTTTGCACTTCTTACTCCACAGAGGCTATTGCTGTTAAATGCCATACAGGCTGCAATAAACAAAAGAATCATGAAGGATTTTTCGTGTGTCTCTTTATGTCCCCACAATTATCTCCTCTGTTATTTTTCTACTACAGTCTGACTATATTACTCAAAATATCATTTCTGTCTTTCTTTCTTTTCACAACTTTCACAAGTTATTTCATGTTATTTGAAAATTTACACATGGAAATGTATGCTGGAATTGTGCATGTAATAAGATTATACACCAATATGAAATAGTTATTAATTATTAGCAGAGAGAGACAAAGAGAATGGTTTGATATATTTTGACTGCCTGCAAGTTGTAAAACATGGAACACAGATGCAATCATCTTCTTTCCACTAGTAAGTGGTTGATACTATATGCAGGTGAAACAGTATTAGAAGCATTTAGCTGTAAAATTAAATAATGCCAAACTAGCATTTTGTTAAATGTTTAACTTTCATTTAGCATTCACCTCAGTCTTCTGTTAAATGGCCACTCTCTCTTGATCGACTTCTTTGACTGTAGATGTATTTAGAACTTTGCTAACTAATACACTTCTTTGCTAACTAAAACACTTCTCAAGAGAGCATCTGTCTGTTATTAAAGAATTAACAGATACAATCAAGTATGTAACCAATCAGATTCCGTCTGACCAAAAATTGCAGCTTGATCTGGTTTTTAAGATCACTTCTCATCGTTCAGGAGCTTTGTGATTTTAAGGAACATTGCAAAATCTGTTCAATCTGGCAAATCTTGCCTAGCTAAATTCTTATGATACTTGTGGATGTAACATAGATACAACTAAAAACCTCAAAAGGACTTCCCCTTCATAAACGTGGGGCTAATTATGAAATTGTTTATTGAAAAAAGGGGACCTCACTGTCATTTACCACAATTAACAGAATGGAAATGTTAACACCATCAACACATATCTTAATCCGGATACAAACCTGTTAAATACAAAATGGTATGATGGCAATTTAAAATGGATATGGACAGTCATGGTAAATTTAAATGATTTACTTAGCAAATAGTAAAGTAAATGTTGTGTTTAACATCCTACCAACAATGTTACAGTCATTTTGAGGAATTTGTTTAAAAAAGATATACCGGTAATAGATTGTGACAGTCAATCACATTGCATGACAAAAAAATCTTCGTTTATCTGTACCATTTATAATAAGTTGTGAGCTGTGACTGCTGATCAAACCAACAACCTCCAAGTTTTTAAGCAGATAATCTATGCACTAGAGTGATTAAAAATGTAGTAAAATATCTCATATATCAATCGTTAAATCAAATGGACAACTTCAAAAAAAAAGCTCATGATTTTATTTATGCAGCAGACAAAATCTGCACTGGATTCCAGCTTTACCATCATTAACCAAAAATCATTAACCAAAAAAGGGGTATTTGCGAGAAGACTAGATGATAACTTCCTAAAAGGTATGTTCAGAGACAAATTCCAAATAAGTACGGGAGAGTGCAAGGCATGGTTGAGGGATAGCTTTTAAATCTGTGTTCACATAAAATACGCTCTTTTGCTTTAGTGGTGAAATAAAAAAAAAAGGTGACGAATTTCAAATTACATTTAAACAGCAATCAAAAGAATATAAATGAAAAGATAATGTAATATCAACCGAGACGATTTGAATCAGCAATATTAGACCCGAAACAAGAATCCGGTGTTACGCATTTTTTACACAAACGTTATTTTAGATTAACGATATGTTTCGTCCCCTGTACAAATAAATCCAATTAAAAATTAATAATGATTTATCCAACATCCTCTTTACCTCGAATTGTTTTTATCTTTTTCCGATCGGGAACTTCAACCGTCGAATCGATCAAAAAGAAACGGCCGTTTTATCTCGACAGGTAAATATCGATCGATTTATCAGGAATCCGATAGGAAATCAGCTAATATCGATCGGAAATGTGTTATTTTCAAGGTACAAAATGCACGATATTTAAACTAATATAAATGCTTTTTTTAAAAGTAATATATTTTTAGAATCAGTAAACAATGCTCTTCGATATCAGTCAAGAAAAAATATGCCAGAAGTGTAGTTTTCAAAAACGTTTATGGAAAAAACCGACGTTCCATAAATTCACCGACGCGGGTTTTAGTATTTTAGTGAGAAGGTGTAGATCCTTTATAAGATACTGATCAAACAAATGAAACGATTCATATTACTTTTGTATGTTATGTATGGGTGTTTTAAACAAATTACCCTATATATGAATTCTATTTCCTTCACGCTTATCTCACAACTGATATTTACCTATCTTGACTCTGAAACTTTACTTTGTGTCTAGGAAGCGTATGAAAGAATTTGAAAAGGAGTTCTACCACTACCACTACACCACAGCAATGAAATCAATCCGGTAAGACGCACCAAATGTATACTGCGAATTGCATATTGTCTATCCATATGCAACAAAAAAGGGAAATATTTCGGTTTGTAATGCATACGATTGTTTTTGTACAATGTTTGTATTGAATATTTTTCATTCCTTCATACATTTTAATGTTCAAAATTACATTTGTATAAGGCTGAATTACCTCATCTTATTATTACCAACCGGAAAAACAAAATTGTATACAGCTGCTCCTTTATCAAATGACTAAAGCGTTTAATTGTCGTGCTGACGAAACCCACACATTTTCACCTTAGTTGCCAAGGAAAGTGTTTTACATACTTAGAAATTGTTACTTTCGTTAAATTAAAAAATTAATATATTTAATTTTAAATTTTAACGTAACACACTGCAGGAGGTATTGAACACCATGGCGGACGCTTTAAAGAATAATTCTTAAGTGTTCCATTCATCGGTGAACAAAAAAAATATTGCTTTTTTAATCACTGATAAACATTCTTGTTACTGTCTATTTACGGTTACCGGTCTGCAAGAAAATTCACATAACTTCTTTATATGCGATTAAAAAAAGCAAATAATATTTACGTTTTCACCATAAACAACATGAAATTTTTACAGACTGATTTTTCTTTTTAAAATAGGCCATTTAACCACTATCTCCATTTACTTAAAGGATTTACTTCTTATAGGATAGGAAATGAAGTCTGGGGGATAACAATGTCTTATTAGATTTTGTAGACGGTGTTAATGAATGTAGAGGAATATAAACATAAAGAAGAAAGAAGAAAAGCAACCAACGTGTGAATAGAGCCGGGATTTTGGCCGTATTTATAGATGAATAATAGAACTGAAAATAATATTTCATGGCAAGTCTCGTGTGTTTTTAACTTCTAGATAAGAGCATTTGTACTTGAAACAGTGAATAACAGACTTAAATTGCTTCATTTCATATGTTATAAAGAGACATGTAAATTGACATCAGAAATACAATTTACATAAAATAAAGAATTGATATTTCAAGAGTTTAAACTTACACATTATTCGTCGATTGGGAATGTATACTGATACCTCCCGGCGGTTTCTTGAATGGACCAGTACTTTGCGCCAGGGAAGGTAATGAAATACCCTAGTCCCCAGCGGGGTTCGCACTCACAACTATCATATTCTGAGTCAAAGCGCTCGCTATGTTATGGTGTTTATAACCTTCAGACTTGACTATTTGAGTTTACGGTCGTCTCGACAGTATTTCAGTCATAAAGCGACGTCCAGCTAATTACAGTTGGAGGAAGATCCCGAATGCACGGAGACATCCGAGTAGAACCTACCGCATATAACCTTCAGAGATATTTCTAGTTAAGATAGTAATAAATACTTCAAGATCCCCTTTTAGATGTGTAAAAAGTTTGGAAATGATTTATTATTTTATTTCACATTTTCTTCATTCGATACTAATAAGATAGTTAAAGACAACCCATCTATCATTGATTATTGATCATGGTCCACCAAGTGATTTTGGGGAATTTCATAGTAATTGCAAGCCTTTGTAGACTTAGAGCATAAAAATAATCAAATATTACGTTGGTGATTTACGGTTCATGTATTTAACAGTTCTTAATCAAACGAATAGCTACTGGAATTAATGCGGTTTGGTGAACTGTTGTTTGGTAAACTAATTACATTTATATGATAATTAAAATGCATAATTCTGTCATTTACAAAATATATATGTATGAAATTATTGGAAAGTGAATAATTATAAAAATCAACATAACTTACGGATATTTTTTCTTCATATGTATATGCAAGGTATATAGAATACATATACAAATAGCTATATTTTTTTCAAATGCACACAGTTGTTTGTTTGTTATACTGTTGAAAATTGACGGCATGTGTCAACAATCAACTAGTTAAGGTGTCTGTAAATCGATAAATTGAATCAAATTTTTTTTTATTTTTGCCGTCAGTCTTTGGTAATTCAAGTAATGACTTTGCATGCGCAATCCAGCTTTAATTTTTATTTCCACAGATTGCGAATAACAAACAAAATAATCAACCTCGAGACTTAATGGATTTGAAAGCTTAATGTCCAACACTCAGACATAAGAGTGCACTTTACAAACTCTTTATTTGCATGGTCTATCGTCCGAGCATCATTCTGTTATTGTTTTGACGCTCATGAGAGGTTTGTTTCGCGCGTGATGTATGCTTGTTTGTATCCTTAATTCACAACTGCTGTCATGGTAACGCAGACTCATTTGTCACTCTTTTTCTAGAGATTGTTTTCATTCCGATTACTCTTAATTTCTCTCGGTCAGTTAATGTATGAAAAATGTCCAGTCACGCAGAGTGAGTAGCACCGTAATGAAAAACATGCATGCGAAAAAGTTATTCATATTCAATGATTACATTTCACAACGGCTTTCTTGTCCTTAATCACAGACTTGTAATCAATCCATAAGGCTTTGAGTGACAATGATGATTCTGTCTTCCGCGACCATTGTTTTGAAAGACTCATTGCGTAAACTTCTAAGCATAACCTCAGCTGATTTTAGAATAAATATGTAAAGCTTCAAATTACTTAAAAATAAACAAGTATAAATAATTTATTTGACAGTCCATTTGTTTCATATAATTGAGAATAACATAAAATAGTAATAATGAATTTAAGAATTCCTTTGATGGTGCTTTCAGTTTCACAGAAACCAATGGAGTATGATATTTTACGTATTCATGTTTACAACGGAACTTCAACAAACAACACCATTAAATTTGACATATATAGTATTCTTAAGGACTTTAAAAACACACAACTATGTTATATTTTTACACGAAGACGAAACACGAAGGATTCCATCAAATGTATATCATATATTTACTTGAATGTGCTGGTGTACAAATGGCGACTATGAATAGGTTACAGCATGGACAAAATAAGATCCACAACTCCGGTATAAGTTAGGAGCAAATCACGAGAGGCTCTCAATAAAGTACGTGTACGGTCTTGTGACCGTGAGATAACATGAGATTTGTAAAACTGAAAGTAGCCGTCATTTGCAATAATAGAAAACAGTATTATAGAACGTTAAATAATTGATTATTTTTCCGCCTTCTTCTGTCTTAGTGTCATAAACTAAGATGATCATCTGCAGCATAAGGTGCACGTGAAGAGCATGGTATATAGTCCTAAGACAAGTTCATAGCTGACTGTAAGCTACCGGTTGCATACTGCATATATTTGCGAAATAATGACTGTTTAAATCCGAGAGTAGTAAATATAAGGTCCTTACATTTGGTAAATGACTGGAAAGGACATTTTTCAGGAAGGAAATGGTTCAATTGATGAATAAAGATAATCTTTGCTAATATTTCGGCAATTATTGCCTATATGACGAAACAGTGAAAATAATACTCCAGTGTTTATGTTTGTACTGCCGCAATATTTTTTAAATGTATTTTTCCTCTTCATAATGGCTTTTTTTGTAAGGATTGACTTTAATTATCTAAGAGTATTTAAGTATAAGCATATATGCCGGTCCCGGTTGTCGAATGGTTGGAACGTCGAGAGGTTGTAGGTTCGATCCCCGGCCGAGACATACCAAAGCCGTAAAAAAGTACGGTATAGATCCCTTACTTGACGCTTGGCATATGAAGGTATTGCCAGGCCCGATGTCAGAATAATGTGACTGGGTGTCTACGGCGTGATGCAGCAGTGTAGCAGCACTACATTTGTCTCATGCAGACATGGTCTGCAAATGACTGAAACACTGTCGGTGGGACGTTAAACCCAACGATCAATCAAACTAGCATGTATGCAGGCGTCTACATAGTGAAAAGCGTCTCGGCGAGATCTTGTTCAAATCCCGTTCGACTGTTTTTTATTTATCATTTTTTTTTCGTCATAAGCAAAATTTATACGTTATTTCAGACCGTTTTTTTTTTTAACTTTGTAAGGTTATTATGTCTATGGTTACAGCGAATGTTTATGAATAAAATCATTTAGTAAGTGTTTTCGTTTTAAAACACACTAATCCAAAGCGTGCGTTTTTAAAGTCCTCAAGTATGTTATGGTAGAATACTTAACAGGGGCACCTTTCATGACCATGATTATATTAATGCCATTCTAAAGTAAACCATTTGGTTACACTTATTTTATAAAGTTTGACCGTCTCCTCCTATAATGATAGTTTTAGCTTTTTTTTTCATTTTCCATTCTAACTCCTCTCGGCCAAATTTGTCTCTGTAAAAGCAGGACACAGGTACACAAATACAGAAAAAAATATTTTTGTTATTTTTATCAATGAATATCTACAACACAAAGCATATGAACATTTTGACCAGTAAATATAAAGGGACAAAAGATAGGTGAACAGAAATCATTTTTTTCTATTTTTAATAAACTGTAAATTTCAGGAAATGTTTCCTGGTGATCTTTTGAGAAAATTGGACACATTTTGGAAAGTTTATTTTTGTGTCCCAAAATGTGCAAAGTTAAACTCCTAATATGTATATAATTTAACAGTACATGTTATTTGCATTTTCTGAACGTTTATTATATGTATATATAAATTGATTGTCATTGTGGCGTTGTGACATAAACATCCTGGTGGAATTCGATCTAGCAGCTCTAATATTTCAAATAGATTGGGGGCCGCCGTGGCCGAGCGGTTACAGTCGTGGACTACATATCTCTCAGTCCCTCACCGCTGTGGGTTCGAATCCCGGTAGGGACTTCGGATTTTTCATGTGAGGAAGCCTTCCAGCTGGCTTGCGGTAGGTCGGTGGTTCTACCCGGGTACCTCTGTGTACTCGGGGTCTTCCTCCACCTGTAATTAGCTGGACGTCGCTATATGATTGAAATACTATCGCAGCGACGGTAAACCCCAATACAACAACAACAAATAGATTGGTGGTCCTACGTTTTACACACTAGGCTAATATCAATAAATGAATACTCTTCAAATGGCAGTTTTCATTGGGAGAGTACTACCGTAATGTCTTACAACATTTTATCTATAAAACATTTGTGATTGTGTCTACGTATGACATGGTATATGTTCACTATGTGTTTAATACGATGGCATTGAGATTACATGGTTATTCTTTTTTTTTTGAACATAGCATATCTTGTGGTGGGAATGTGAAACTATCTTGTGGAAATGAAGGAATATAAATTTATCTTGTGGGAATGAGAAACTATCTTCAGGGAATGAAAAACTTATTTTGTGGGAACAATAAAATACACTGAGAGAACGAATAACTTATCTTGAGGGATCGACTTAATCAGCCAAATCTCTGTTATCTACATGATATCTATAAATAAATTATATTAAAATTAATCAGCAAGTCATAATCAATCATGGATAAACACTAAAAATCGTGCTCGCCTTTTTTGTTTAAATATGTCGGTGATATGCATGTGAAAGGATAACACTGTTCTGTTTAGTGGGAACAAGGTACTATCTTGAGGGGACGACATGCGGATCTCCAGTAGTAGCGTACATTGTAAATGGTTTGATTCCTGTTTGGGGCAAGTAAAACAGATGCAAAGGACTGGTCAAGCTAAGTAACCTCTGGAGGGATTTGTTTTAAGAGTGTTCTTCCCAAAAGAAGTAAAGAGGAATAAGTTTAAACTACCGTGGCATGAAAGTGATTTGATCATTTATTTTTAAGTAGCAATATCTTGAGGAAATGAGATGGTATTTGCCTATCTTGAGGGATCAATATTTTGTTATGTGGGAAGGACATAACTTGCCAATCATAATCGCTCATTAATGTCAACTAGTGTCAGATTACAATTTTTTAATCTTTTAATTTGGTTTTTTTCCTGGTTAATTCAAATGACAGCCAAGAATATCTATGATATTATTTATGCATGGTTTTATAATATATGAACGTAATTAATATTTGACATATTTATATCGAATCGATAGTTGTAAAATATGGTACTGGCATAGCTCACTTGCTTGACATTCAGTGTGGCAGCCCCTTATCTGCCTCAAGTAGACATAGTTTTCAAATGAAAGAAATACTGTCTGCGGAACGTTAAACCCAATAAACAAGCGCATTTTACGAATACTATAGCGATGCGTCATTATGCTTTGTTATCTTCATGAAAAGTATAAAGTCGTGGATATGAAAGTTAATCAAATTTGTAAATGCTAATTTTAAAAGTACATTAAACCGGATATAATTGATTTAATTATTTTTTTCTTCATTTCGTTCTATTCTAAAAGTTTGCTGAGGTAATTTATTTTCATTTCAGTTTCGAATTTCGAGTTTTAATTGATGAAATGTCAAATAAAATTGGATTATATTTACAATAATTCGGTTCCTTATTTTGTTTCTCTTAATCATTCTGTTCGATAAAACATCAGTTAAATAATTGTGTGTCCCACCGACAGAATTTCAGCCATTCGGAGACGTTGTCTACTTGAGACAGATATAGTGCTGCCACACTGGCCGCTGACATGACATGATACCACACCCAGTCACATTATCCTGACACAGGGTCAACCAGTACTTGAACTACCCTTATATGCTGAGTGCCAAGCAAGGGAGCTATACCAGTACCATTTTTACGACTTTGGTATGTTGCGGCCGGGGATCGAACCCACGACCTCCCGATTCCGTGGCGGACGCTCTAACCACTCGGCCTATTTATATAAAAATATTTCTCAACGCATTTTTGAGCGGTGCTCTAACGTTTTAGATCAGAACGGTGTAAGTTTATGATACAGAACAGCGTTAATAGTAGGCAATGGGTATTTCTCTGTTGATTTAAAAATCAAGATTATAAGAACTTCAACGGGAGGCGTTCGTAAGGACTGACGTATGTCAATATCTATTTTTCCAACATTATTCAACATAAAGCACATTTATGGGCCGTAAATGGCGTTTTTGTATTAGCGACTTCGTCACAATTTGTCTTTTGGCCAGGCGTCACGGCCTAATTTTCGACCGAGTATCGCATTTTCGCTCAGTCGTCCCCAAAAAGCGCCATTTACTTAAACCTGCCAAATCTGAGGTGTAAAAACAACAACAAAACAAAAGCAAAAAAAAAAAAAAAAAAAAAAAAAGAAGACATATCTTGTTTTTTGCTTTTTTGCCTTTTGAACGCTACTGCATCATGAAAGAAATCTTTCATGGGAAATGAGAGCTCCTTTCAATAATCGGCTAACGTGTTAAAACTTTATCTAAAAGGACGTATTATAAAGCTTTTGTATTGTGTTCAACATGTCTATGGAATGCTGTGAACGGTAAACATCATCAACAGCACAACATTTATGTATGCATATTTGTTTTTAGATAATGATCCACGTGGGACTTATTGGTATTGCAAAGTCCAATTACCTATTTATTCATACGTTTTTGTTCTGTTCATTTATGATTCTTCAAAAGTCTTTTTAGGCACAATAACTTACATAATTTGCTGGATACAACTTGCATTTGACGACCGAGTATAGGAAGCGATTTTCAAAGCATACCATATTTTTGATTTTACTGTGAGAGTATTAACAACATTTACCCGAAGTTCCCATTTCATATGTAGTTATAACGGACAAAAATAAATAAAACAGCCGGGCACTTTTTATACATCACATTTCAAATCGAAGCACGCAGACTTATGTAGAAATTAGGTAATGTAATATAAACCTATAAGATTACATTGGTTATTGTCTTATTGCAAGAAATTTCAAAATGTGATTACATTGGCAGCAGCCTTACGTCCCATGAGAGGTTCAATAGAACATTGCAAACTTGCTTGAGGTAACTAGTCTGAAAGTATATACTCGAAACGATCAGTAACCCCGTAGACTTGGGTAAACAACATACGAATATCTGTTAAAAAGCTGTGTTTTTCGTATTGAGTTTCCGAAGTGCATCGTTTTATTGAAAATCTGTAAAGTATCACTTTTAACCATTCTGCTCCAATAATTAGGCTTCCTGATATGTCACGACATTAAACGTGCAATGAAATGAGATCAATTGTCCAACTTTACAATCTTTGACTTACCATCTATGTCTATGGTCTGTATTTCACGTGATGAATCAAATAGTTGCTATAAACCTATATCAATCCCAGTTTAAACAGCATATCATATAGCCAGGATGTCGTGTCATTCCCCCAATTTTACGTGATTTGCAAACTATTCAGTAT
>CM037795.1:42002372-42052372 GCA_021229015.1 Solen grandis | reverse complement strand
CAATTACTGCATACACATGTTTATCAAGATTCTAATGAATTCTTGAAATAAAGCCTCTGTCAGTTTGTCTGTGACTGAAAATTCATGACACGAGAGAAATGAAAAATTTGAGACACTAACGCGTAACCATAGCTATCATCTGAAAAGGACGCCAGTCGTATTTCCCCATGTTGTATGTATCATACCTGGGACGAACATGAAGATCTGCTCTGTTCTGTTTTAGCAATTTGGGCTTGATTATTGATTAAGTATTTCTTTTCCCGTTCTAGCTTAATTAAATGATTTCGTACGTACGTCCATGCTTAATCTTTTACAAGGGACATTTTCTAGCCGATTAGACACCTCTATCAGTGAAAGTGAAAACTAATGATGAAAATTTTAAGTCGTTTATTAATTAAATTAAGAACCAATAAAATAAGTGATATGAATTACAAGGTAATCGAATTTGGAACGTTGTAGAAACTGAGTAACTATGTACATTCCTAGAGTCTGTCGGGGAACTGCATTTCATATTGAATTTCGCCATACCAAAAAATATTGCCAATCGGAAATATCAACTTTCTGGAGTGTTGTAAAATTCATACTAATACCCGTACACTGGTATTATATAATTCCTGCGGGGCAAAGATTCTGTTTGTTATGAATGAATAATGCAGTGTTAGGACTTGCTATAAATAAATCGATCAGAGAATATTTATAAGAACAGAGAATTAATGTCCCCCTACATGTATGCGGGTTGACACATAATGACACTGTAAAAAGAAACTTAATTGAAAATAAAATAAATAAGTGTCATCTTACTCGTTTTAATTATATATGTGTTATTACTAAATACATGTACTGTTTGAATCAATACTAAAATCAAAGAAGCATTAGCTAACTAATTTTCTCACTACAAAATTGGCGAGGGATTTCAAAATACATTAACATGAGATATCATGTTAATGAGACTTTATCGCTATGCATTACGGAGTCCAGGTAATATCTTTAATCAACAATAAATAAATAAATGTCAGGACAAATGCTGTTTTATTTGTTTCAATGACATTTAAAAACGACGTAGTGCCAAGACCTTCACAATGATCCATGCGTCATTGACACTTGTGACAGTTTGAAAGGAGTGAAAGAGAAACATTGATCAGAACTCTCCTTCCTTGGTAACAATTAACAGATACATCATTTTAAAATAGAAGAAAAATAGAAGAAATTGCATGATTGCGGACAAAACTCACATGGAAAGTTAAATCAGAAAAATATTAATTTGTCAGTTTCTTTGTTGCAGTGATAGAATATGCAAAATATCCTTTAGAAGTGATAAAGTAATGTAGTACTCGAAGACAAATTTCACAAAGTTCAGTAAATCATTAAAACAAACGGTTTTATAAGTTGGCGTATTTCAATCTACACGAAAACCTAGTCACAATGTCACAAATACTACCTGTGTACATTCTTCCTTGATTCATGATATTTTAAGGGAACTGTGATCAAAAGATTAAGGATCCAGAGTTTGCTGTTTCGAATCCCATAAGGGATATACCATACTCTGATGTTCTTCATCGTCGCAAACTACTGTTCAAGCAAGTGTTCGTCGAGAGGTATTCTTGTAGACCGAAAGATATATAAAAAAAATGAACGCATTTTCTTTCCTCAGAATTTTATCTTAGTTATTAGTATTTCCTTTGTATGAAAACTACTATGTCAAAGTCATAATTAGATATCAGAATAAAATTTGGCGTTCTTCCGCTTAACTAGAAACTTAAAAGAAAACCTAAAAGATAATTGCATATTCCGAGTACGTAAAGATATCAATAAAACATTTAACGCGTAATATCATATCGACACGTGAATAAGTTAAATTGAAACACCTTAACCCTTTCTCTCATAGAGGAAACCATGAAAAGACTTATGCGAACAGCATAAAACCAGATCGCCTGGAGTAAGGAGGTTTTTTCGCCTCAGTGGTCTGGTAATGAGGATTTTACAATTAAATAAACAACATAAAACCAGATCAGTCTGTGTATTTATATTGCTTACAGATAATTATATTTAGCAAGATACATTTAAGAAAATGAGTTAAGGAAAATAAATTCAGAGTAATAAGTACAGATTTGTTTATTATATACGTCTATATTTTGCATGATTGGAAATACACATGCATCTTATACAGCTCATTTTGAAACAGTGTTTAACTGTCTGCAATATCTAAGTAAGAAACGCGTCTTTTTGCATTAATTAACCCTTTCCCTCATATAGACTCATTTTGACGCACTCAGTAGGTACCACATAAAGCCTGATCTGCAGAAAGCCAAACTCAAACCTTACCAAATTTAATTATAAAATCCTCATTTCCAGACCACTGAGGAGCAGCGAACAGCATAAAACCTGATCAGCCTGCGAGTTACTCGCAGGCTGATCTGGTTTTATGCTGTTCGCATAGGTCTTTTCATGGTATCCTCTATGAGGGAAAGGGTTAAGGGGACATAAATAACAGCAAATTGAAAGAATCTGCCACTCAAAATTCTGATTTGCATCTACATATTCTGTGAAAACGTATCATAGGTAAGTTGAATATTTAAGGCATTGTAAATATAAATAAACGAATGAAAATGTCGAAGATTATTTGATATGAAATATCAAATTTGCTGAGATGAAAGTCATTGAGTAGCCAACAGACTGGAGCATTTTGATTTTATTTTAAGTTTATTTGGAAAATATGTCAATGAAACCATTTTACTACTTTTTTTTTTTTTTAAAATTTTAAAAAAAGAACACTCAATCACTGCTGGACAATTTTGTTTGTTTAATTAATAGACCACCGACTTTAACAACTGTTCAATGGCAAAATTCGCTTATTTGAAAGGTCATGCTTTCAATAGAAGTCGCTAAGTTTTTTTTATATTTACCTTTTTAACATATTTTTCTAATATTTTTGTATACATTACTTATCTAAATACATTGAGAACAATAAGAACTTACGCGGAAAAATCTGCTTTTAAATTTTACATGAATCATACAATTTCTGTTTTTATTTTAATACATAAGTTATAATTTTCATGGTAATGTTATGTTCTTAAAATATGATCTTCGATAGGATAGGAGATATCTGAAAACGTAACTTAGTGAGAACTGGCAATTTTTTACGTGCTTTTGTGAGATTTGGAATAGTTTCCGATCTTTGTTTAATAGGTCTTTGACTGTAGGTGCTAAGATGTCTAGAGACCAGCATAAATTTGTGAAAAATCACATGTTCTCCACATGTTGTATGACACAGACTTTCCATCTGTATGACACACTTGCGTTTGGGCATTACTGTGCACACTATTTTAAGTATGTATTCGTGCAATAAATTCATTGTGACACCTGCTGTTTTTAATCAGCATTTATCGCCGGGACTTAATCAAAGATATATATATGTGTAACGATATATTTCAATATTTTCTTTTTTTATATTTGTTTTGGCGTTGTTAAGGTGGTGTGTGTGTGTGGGGGGGGGGGGGGGGGTGCACTGCATGTATATATATGTAGCGTGTATTCAATTATTTTTTATGGTAATAGTCGTGTAGTTTGTTTGAATTAATAAGTGATATCAATCACAAAACTGAATCAAGGTTCTCGTTGAAAAACTAACTATTTATAATCTGCGCTCCAATAGAATCATAAATTTACCAAGAAAAAACACAAGAATATTACACGACTCTATTGATCTGCAAAAGTATAATGGATGTGCGAAAATAATGTTAACAGTAGTTCTTGTTTTTTAAAGGAATTTGTCATTTTGCTATCGTTAAATGTTTCAATTACCTAGAGGGAAGTTATCAACATGGTAATGATAACATTTACTTGAGATTGTGATAATAAAAGTAGGTGTTATAATTGTATTTGTTCTTTTAATGAATAAAAAAAGAACCAGTAACCTTTTGAATTTACCTTTTCCAGTGTTTATAAATGTATTCAATTTGACCTTCAGCTACACTGATATGACTGACCTTGTTGATACACATGGTTTTTTGTGATACTTTTCGTGGGCACTACACATGAATAAAAAAGACTGGACTTAATTGTCCACTGATAAAAAAATAAAAGCATCTACACTCAGGATGGTCCTATTGCATTTAATGCGCTCCACTCCTTTTATACATAACGATTTTACTTTAGCATGAGTTTTAAAAGAAGTAGCATTCATAAGGATCAAAAGAATCTATTAATATGACTAAAACGCCCCTCAAGTTGTTACTCAACAAGTATTTAAAATCATTTTAATTAATGGTCGTATTTTCACAAGATGCGGTCTTATGATATTTTTCTTTATTATTGACAAAATAAATTAAAGCTTCAACAAAAACAAACCTTTTGTATATTGCAAAATTCTGTTGCTGACATTTCCGTGTTTACTATGCTAGAAGAAAACAGACGATTGCAGGTCACATTTGTCTGTCTGACATATGCCAGGATGTTACAGACGTATTTTACTCGAACAATGTTATCAAGTTTTGCAAATGATAGCGTCTTTCGATAATGGGACATTGTCATAACTCTCTGTCTAGACAGGAATACCATAGGCCTTTAGTGATATGTGTAACATGTCTAAAGAATAATGAAAATATGATACTGCAAGCTGTAATATATATGGCATATGGCATTTTATTTTTCATAGTAGAGCTCAAGTGTCCAAGTGCACTGTTTTTTTTATCTTTCATATATTAATAAGAATATGTTTTGTTTTTGTCATCCATGAGCATTTTTAATGGAAGCCAGTCACACATTGACATAGTTTTTATCTTCTTAAATGATATTTAACAAATTTGCAGATAATGTTATCAGTGAAACTTTCACACAATAGTTCAAATGCACAGAAGTTTATAACTATACTTCAACTAATTTTGCAAATAAAGCTTTTTAAGAGGTGAGGAAAAAAAAGAAATACAGCAGTTCGAGATAGATACCAGCAAGTGTTTAGTTTAGGCTGGTGACAAATCTCACGTATTCGAACGTAAACAACAAAAACAACAACAACAACAAAACAGCAAGATATAATCGTTTAGAAATTTCATTTGTTAAGATATCAAATTTAAAATCACTTTACGTAAAAGTATTCCACGTAAGTGAAGCTCTCATACTAATGAAAAAAGGTTAACCGGTTAAACATAAGGTATATAGGTACATATTAGTTTCAATTCTTAGCATCATGTTTTTTTCCGCCTCAATTTGCCTCTAGTATTCTGAACAAAGGATATTTGTGAAATGCCATTTCATTTATTCAATGAGAGTACAATTTCCGAAGTGTGGCTTTAGATTTTAAATTATGTGAGCAGGCGCCTTAACCACTTAACCACCGGACGGTCTTTTTTTTTATTTTAAAATGGATATTCAACGCTCTTAAAAAGAAATGATATAGTTTTAATAATTTCATATAATTTGCAAAATATCATATATAGGTATGTAAAACAAGGTAACCTGGGACTGAAAATAAAGGGACGCTAAATCGTCCAAAGTGTTATTTCATGTGTTACCACCAGAATATAATCCCTATAGTTCGTCCTATGAGATCAACATAGTCGGCGTCTTTATAAGTTTCAAAGTTTCAAAGTTTTATTTCATATACACCAGAAGGTCATAAGACCCATGTGGTTATTACAGCATGGCGACAGTACAAATAAACATAAATATAATAAACAATATATAAACAGCATTTAAATAGCATTATAGCTGTCTAGGTATATTTAAACATTTACTATTGCACTGCTTTTGTCAATATTGCATCTTCACTTGCCGAGAAAAAAAAAAAAAAAAAAAAAAAAAAAAGTAATTGACATATATATATAAATAAATACGAACTTGTCACTATCCATGAAAATAACAGTACAGAGAGAGAGAGAGAGAATGTGAGGGAGGGAGGGAGGGTGAGAAAACAATTACAGACAGAAAAACCCAAAGGTTCTATTTAAATGTACACCTATTAATCTTGTTCATCTATCAAAATGATAGAATATAATTAACCTGTTTTACTTTACATAATACAAAACACACATGTAACATTTGTCCATGTTGGAACTTCCCTTGTCGAAACGAAAAACAAGGTGAAGTTATGGATTTGAAAGAGAGAGAGAGAGAAAGTGAAAGCGTGAGAAAAACAATTATAAATAGCAAATCAAAAGGTTTCTATTAAAAAGTACCCCTATTAAACATGTTGACCTATTAATTCAATAAAATGCATTTAATCTGCTTTTACACAAGACAAAACATAATATGTAACAATTGTTCATATTTGTCCATGATGAACTTCCCTTGTCGAAACAAAAAACAAGGTGAAGTAAATGGACATATAACAATAAAGACCAAATTGTCAATATAATTGTTAATATCAGTACAGAGAGAAGAGAGAGACTCGTAGACAAACAAGAGGGCCAAGATGGCCCTGTGTCGCTCACCTGAGTAAGATGGCAGTGTTAGGCATAATGACAAAAAATCTGGCATCTAAAAGTGTTTTTCTAACATTTGACTAAGTGACCTACATATTGATCCTACCTGAATTTGCACTCAACTGGGAATTCATGCAGTCATCATTCATATTAAGTTTAATGAAGACTGGGACAAAAATGTAGGCCTCTAGAGTGTTCACAAGGTTTTTCTTAGATTTGACCTGGTGACCTAGTTTTT
This sequence comes from Solen grandis, assembly GCA_021229015.1. NCBI lineage: Eukaryota > Metazoa > Mollusca > Bivalvia > Adapedonta > Solenidae > Solen > Solen grandis. The sequence goes on along the minus strand of CM037795.1, from coordinate 42,045,715 downwards.
GACCTCATGTGACTCATTTTCAAACTCATCCAATATATCAATTAGACAAACATCCTGACCAAATCTATTGAAGATTTGGCTAAAACTGTGGCCTCTAGAGAGTTCACAAGGTTTTCCTTAGATTTGACCTGGTGACCTAGTTTTTGACCCCATGTGACCCCATTTCGAACTCATCTGAGATATCATGTAGACAAACATCCTGACCAAGTTTCATGAAGATTGAGCCAAAATTGTGGCCTGTAGAGTGTTCACAAGGTTTTTCATGGATTTGACCTAGTGACCTAGTTTTTGACCCCACATGACCCAATTTCAACTCATCCGAGATATCATGTAGACAACATCCTGAAGGTTTCATGAAGATTGGCCAAATGTGGCCTCTGAGTGTTCACAATGACCCAATTTCAACTCATCCAGATATCATGTAGACAAACATCCTGACCAAGTTTCATGAAGATTGGACCAAAACTGTGGCCTCTAGAGTGTTCACAAGCAATTGTTGACGACGGACGACTGACGACGCACGACGCACGACGGACAAAAGGCGATCACAAAAGCTCACCCGAGCACAAGTGCTCAGGTGAGCTAAAAAAATTCAGAGAGAGAGGGGGGGGGGGGGGGGGGAGTAATAACAACTCATGCTAATATGTTGTAATAAGCGTGTAAAAATTACGCACACCGAAATACATGATAAAATCAATGAACACGAGATACAACTGCAAGAAGGATATTAAAGTGAAATTTTGTTAAAAAATATATTAATATTACTTAACAAAAACATTTTAAAGTTTAAGATAAGTTGTTGTTTCTTTTATTTTCTCATAGTCTAATATGCTATTTTTAAAACAAGAGATGGATATTGTAATCATTGAATTTCTGCTGGATAGACAGAAGAACACATGGCAACAAGGTGAGTACGAATTATTTTGTGGACTTTATATCAAAAATGTATAAGTATATTTAGTTTACAGTTGAAATCATTGTTTTAACATGAAATGCATATACATGGACTGGCAGACTATGCCATAATTTTTATCTGCTCATCCCATTTGTTTATGTATACCATAAAAACCAGAAATTGAATAGAAGAGGCATATGTAAACCACATGTTATAGTAATTAATAATGTAACATAGTAGTGTACTAAAATATAAGCATATTACATACATGATTCAATAGCTATAGAATCATAATTCTAATCTTAGAAAAATGTCAATATTGATATTATTTTATCTATGAGACTTATCTATGATATAGTAGAGTATTTCTGTGTTCAGATGCTATACTTAAATATATACTCAGTTTTCTTATAATATCAGTGTTATTTGACATGAATAATTCAGTAAGTTTAAACATTTTATACATTTTACATTCAAGCACAAAATGAAATTCATCTTTATAACAATTATACACGTTGTGTAATGAAGTTATTTGTCCAACAAGTCAAATTGGATATCGAGTACTTAACTTACTTAATCAATTTTTCAGCTCTTGTACAAGAGACTAAAATAGATTTCAAAATATACGAGACCATGGGAGGCTTTACTGAACACTATTCACTGTAGACTTGTTTGGTGTATTATATATTTACTTAGACATCTGATGCTATTTGAAACCTTTCCATATAAGTGTTAAACAATTTAGCAAGACAATCCAAATTGCTACTTTTTAATTTATCCCGTATGAAATTGTTTCTAATTATTGATTTCTTTGCATTGCAATTTCATTAAACCAAAGACCATAGCATGGATGAAACATATCTTGAAATCAGTTCCAATATATTTGCAACTTAAAAGTGGTTAAATTAGATACAGGAGTACCGGTTTTACACGATTATGAAAATAATGTTGTTGTTGACTTTTGGATTCACTCAATTATAAATGATGTGCGTGTCGATGAGTCGACCGAGGTGCTTGTACTGGCGTTTAATTTCAAAAGGAACATTAGCAACTTGTAAACTCTTTTATAGATCCTGTCGATATTATAACATATGTTTATGAAATAACTACGAAAAGAAATATATGCGTTTAGAGAAAACATCGGATGCAATTTGATCAGATAAGGGTTGATGACAAGGAATATATATTTTAATTGGTTGCTAAAGATGAACACGCCTGTAGTTGTGTTGCCAAATTTATCAAATTCGTATAACAATTAGCCAAAAAGAAAAGCTGATTACCTCATATATCTCCTGTATCTAAGGGGAGATTTATAAAGATAAAACTGATACTTGCAGATCATTTTAACTGCGGTGCCTAAACAAATCTTGCCAACACAACAACGCGTAGGATATTGGTCTTCAGAATGCTGTTTTTCTTAATGAAAACGGTTTTAATTGTTACGATGATGAAACTAGACAATTTGTCTCTGTAGAATTGACAACTGTTGTTGAATCGATTTGGACCAGAGGCTGTTTTTGAAATTATTTAAGTGATACAACCATTTTATCTCCATTTTGTTAAATCTACATTAGTCACGTGTTTTCCTATATTGAAAATATTCGTTAGAAAATGGCATCACTTGAATAATGGTTGTGAATATCACCATATGCTCTAATTACGGCATGAAGTATCGCTCAATAATCAATCTTCATCACGTGACTTAATGGATGGATTAATGAGTAATTTCTTATTGTTTTTTTTTGCTGGTGTTTAATAAAACAAAAGTATATCAAACTTCTCTTTTTTAACAATGATAATTAACGCTTTTAAATGATTGAAATATGAAAGCGAGACATTTCCTAATGAGATTTCGATTCTGCCGAAATAGTTGGAAACCCAGTCGCATTACGTAATCTTGATTAAGTGTCGGCGCGAGAGCCTTTCTATTAGCTTAAATGGAATTTAAGACCTCTGTCGCGACATCACCCCGAAGATAGAAACGCATCCCATTCAGTATTAATACTAGTTGCAACAAGGCATCGGAAGAGGAGGCGTTCTAATAAATCCTTTATCTAGTTACAGAAAGAATATAATTATAAATAATTCTCTTTAGCGGACGGCGTCTTAAATTGAAATACAAAGACAATTGTCTCAAATATATATGCAAAATAGACCATTGGAATGAAGTACTGATTGGATACCCACTCTTCTTGATGTTGTATCGCCATAGTGTATTTCAGTCCAGGCTCGAATTCCACCAACAAAACTTAACGTTAAGTAATACTTAGATTCTTAATCTACGTAGATACACATTCCACCATAAAAAGATTATGAACCATTCAGGTACATGAACAAAATGAAATGAATTATTAAATCAATAACTAACAAACATATGTTAAGAAATTAAATATTTGGGTATTTTCATTAGAGAAAAAAAAAAGAATAATAAAATTGGCCTTAAAGTATATAATTTTTTCTTAGCGCTAAGAATTGTTTATGGAATTCAACCCAGGTACCCAACATTGAGGTACCCGGATAGAACAACCGACCTACTGCAATCCATGTTAAGATCTCCTTTACGTGACCAGACCACGACACGAATCCAGTGTGATACCATTTTTCTTTAAAAACAATAATGTTGATATTGTTACGTCGTGTTCTTATGTTCCTTAATTACATATTATAGTAATTAATGCCAACAATACTGAATTCTGACCTACTTAATTAAAAAAACTAAAATATTTATAGACCGATCTAATTAAAAAATGATTGTTCCAACAAAATATTTTTGTTTTATAAATTTACAGCTTAGGACTAACATGCGTACACATAGGATAGTATTTAGATGTATCAAACAAAGTTACGCCAGGAATACTATCTGTCTACAATTGTAATTCAGACTGAAAGGCTTCAACTCATCATATTCTTCTCTTTAACTCGGCCAGCAGGGTTGCCACCTTTAATGCTACACCTCGCTATATAGCGCAATGCTTTTTGCATCAGGATGTTAGAAGGTATTTTGAATGTGCTGACTTGCATTATCAGTAGGAGTTCCACGGAATCATTGAACGAGCATACACCTCATCACCTTTGCACGAATCTACATCCGATTTTAAGGAAATAGATCCCGTCTAATTCTACATCCGGTTTTGTGCCTAATTTTAATAACCTCAATAAAATGGATATTTCAACCCCTTTTCATTAGTTTTTTTTTCTAAATTCAGCAAACATTTATTTCGACTGACATCCATTATTTCGAAGAAATAGTACTTTTATTGTAGAAAATCTTTTTATTTATTTCTTTTTGGTAAAATACGCACTTTTCTCCTTCAAAAGCTAAAAATCTGTAAAACAAATTTCCTTTTGTTTATTAGTACGATATTGCCTAAACTACTTAACATTAGAGTAAAAAAATGTATTACAGATATTAAAATCAACTCACCGTATTTTGTAGGTCAAATCGGAAGTTGATTTCTTTTTTTTTTTATTGAAACCAAAAAAAAAAAAAAAAAAAACAACAAAAAAAAAACACCTGTCATTTGTTGTTCATTGCGTAAAATAAAAACAATGCAGAAATCAAACTTGTATGTGTTTTGGCTTGTTTCTAAATGAATTTCGCAAAATTCAGCCATTTTCGTAATTTCGGAAGCGGTGCTGCAGTAAAAGTTGTCAAGGCTGTTGTGAAAGCCAGCGTTCATTTTTGGCTAAAAACTTATGGAAAAAAACACAACAAAAACAAAACAATGATTTTCATGTAAACTGCAAATACTCGTATCTGCACACACTTATTTATTATTTGCAGCGTTGAGCTATCTTTGTCTTGGAAAGAGAAAAGATCACAAATCAAAGTAAATGTACTGTTTTAAGTGTATTTTACTTATTATATGAAATTGTAGTCTCTGCTTGACAGAACTAGTAATTCAGATCAACACACATTACACATGAAATAAACAGTATTATTTACAGTGACAGTTGTGGAGGAGAAAAAAAAGAAAAAAGAAAGAAAGAAAAACTGTCAGTGACAAAATATGTTTGAAAAAGAATAAATGAGAATATTACAATATTTTGATGGTATTTCACCTCATGTAGTGTTGGAATTTGAAATTAAGCTGTTTGGGTTTGAGTTTATATTTCTGTTAAATTTTTGCACTGAAGAAGTGTGAATGTTATAAGTTATTCATACTAATGATCGTTATAACTTCTTTTCAGATTGCAGAAAGCAGACAAAGGTTTATGCTCTAATTCCAAAGTCAGACGTTGCTGAATGTTGAAATTATTTGTGATATCATAAATGTAATTTTAGAAAATCAATAAACAACTAAAAATATATTGTGTCATTATTCAGTATGAGAGAGAGAGAGAGAGAGAGAGAGAGAGAAGTCTCATATAACCTTGTATACTTCAAGATCAATACATTAAAATTTACAAAAAGGAAAGTTGCCTGAGGGGTTATACACCTGTTAGTATGCACTAGTTTTTGCTCTTGCTTTTTGTGCAGAAAAAAAGTAATAAAGTGCCATGTTTAAATGAAGATTTTTGAATGAAAGTGAATGTAAAGGTCAGGACAAGAGTTGGTTTAAATATCAAGTAGGTTGAGGATTGAATTTTGGAGTTATTTTGATTTGAATATTTTTTTTTCTTCCTCTGTGTGCTGGACATACCTGTGTGACCTTGATTTACCTGGAAAACTTAAATCTAAAAAAAATCTCTACACCGACTTAAAGAGGATACGCTTAAAGCAAACGCTTTAGCAGAAAGTCTTTGTCAAAGGCAAACTACAATGAACAGTATTCACGTAAAAAAATGTGAAAATATTAATGTGAGGGTACTGTTTCCGCTTTTTTATCTCATACGTTCTGCTTATAATTTGTTAAAATATTGCCTTCACATGTTATAAATATTTTGTTTATATGATGTATGGAAAAAATTCTCTTTTTTATGTTCCTTTTTTCCCTTTCGTTTTCATCAAAAAGAGAGAAAATTAGGAATATCAATGTGAGAGTGGAAATCTTTCTCTAAAGACTATGAGCAAATTAGTCACTATGTGTTAATCTGTTAACTTCTTTTTTTTTTCTGGCCATTCTATCCAAAAGGAAAACATTAGTAGTGACAGTTGTCAAGATTATACAGCTTTCTTTTTTATGTCCATAATTTAGGCCAATTATATGTTAAAAGACTGTGTCTTTGAATATGCAAATGATGATAGCTCAAACTCAAGATGTGTGTTGATAATTCAAAGGCAATGATGGTCATTCATACTGAACCCCCATTTTTTTTTCGATTTATCACTATTGTTTTGGTTCTTATAAAATGTCAAAATACTCTTTCGTACTATATTATATACCTAAGTTAATATCTTTTTAACACAATGCTGTAAACGGACGAAACTTTTTCCCTGCATTTTATTTTCCAGAATATGGAGTATTTGTATGAATATTGATGTGAGTGTGTTGTTTCCATTTTCCTTCTAAATTCTGCCTATGTTAAAATATTGCTTACACATGTTTCCATTTCTTTGCTTATATGCTGTATGCATATGTTTCTCTTTTTTATCTTCCTTTTTCCCTTTCGTTTTCGTCGGAAAGAGAGAAAATTAGAAATATCATGTGAGAGTGGCTTATATGCTGTATGGAGATGATTCTCTTTTTTATGTTCCTCTTTCCCTTTCGTTTTCGACGGAAAGAGAGAAAAATTAGAAATATCAATGTGAGAGTGAAATCTTTTCTCTATAGACTATGAGTACACTGTATGGTATTACAAAACATCTAACATATATGTATATATTGATTATTTTTACAAAGAACTTGATATGGCGAATCCTATTCCTTCTCTCTTTCTCTCCCCCCTCTCTCTCCTTTGGTTTTTGTTAGAAAGAGAGAAAACGTTTAGGAATATGAATGTGAGAGTGGACTTTTCCTATATAAGTATTGAAACATTGTATACTATTTTAAAACACACATGTAATTTTACTCTTTTGGCACAAAGTAATAGAACTTTAAATGGAGTATCCTACTCAAGATTGTAGAATAGTATATTTGTTGGATTTTAATTTTTGTAACTCATTTTATAGTTTGTTATTCAATTCCCCCCCCCCCCCCTCTCTTTTTTTTGAATCTTTGAAACGGTAAGTGAATGATTATAGGTTTTTTTCCTAACTCCTGAAGAAGTTTTATGGACAGTTAAGGTTTGTGAACTCTTTAATATATATATTTCTCTTTTTGTAAATTGTTAAAAAAGGAAAAAAAAACAACAACAGAAAAACAAAAGCAAAAAAACCCAAAAAACATTTATGTACATATTAGGGGTGTGAAATGAATGGAAAAATGATCATGTACACATATACAAGTTGTAGTAGACTTTATCTCTGAAGTTTATTTTCATCACCTCTTTCTGACAGTAATTCATGGCCAATCCTTGTTCCTGTATCCTGTATATATATTTAATCTGTCTGCACAAACCTCAAGTTGTTTTTTCTTTGTTTAAACATTATGTTTTATTACATCAAACACTGTTTTGCACTTGTTCCTTTTTTCAAACAGACCTTCATTGTGTCATGTTAAAAATATAAATGTATGGTTCTCTGAAAAACAATTTTGGGATAATGGGTGAAGTAAAAATATTGTCATTAAATTGCCGGAGTCTGAGCGACACAAAAAGAGGATTGATGTGTTCAATTTTTTGAAAGAAAAGAATTATGATATATATTGTTTGCAAGACATACATTTTACAAAAAAAAACAAGAAAAGATGATATATGCTCTGTGGAATGGAAATTGTTATTTTAGTTTTTCATGCTCAAATGCAAGAGGCGTAGCTATTGTATTTAATAAGAATATAGAAAACTGTATTCACAATAGTTTAAATGATAATGATGGTAACTTTCTTGCATTGGATGTCACAATAAATTCACAGCGTTATACTTTAGTCTCCCTGTATGGACCAAATTTAGACAATCTTAGAAAATCCAGCATTTTATGAAAAGGTGTTTCAGACAGTTGATGATATAGATATATGAATCTTGTTTTATGTGTGGTGATTTTGATTTAGTTCTTGATCCTTCTCTAGATTACCCTAACTATAAACATATAAATAACATCAAGACTAGATCACTGTTAATAGACAAAATCCATGAAAGGCAAATGTTAGACCCGTTTAGAGAAAACTGTCTAGATAGAAAGAGATACACTTGGAGACGAATACATCCTTTAAAACAAGCAAGACTTGATTTTTTTTTCTTTTAACTAAGAACTTACTTCCATTTGTTAAGACAATTGATATTGAACCATCAAATATGTTATATGGTTAAGGCCTTTGGAAGTATAATAATGCACTTTTGAATGATATTGACTATATTAATTTGATAAATGATACAATAAGGGAAACTAAATTGCAATATTGTCTTCCTGTTTATGACTTTGAGAATATTAATCAAATACCGGATGAAGAACTACAATTTGTTATAACATCAGCTATTTTTAAATTTTATTGTGAATGGAAAAAATCTTACATAAAAGAATTTAACAGATCAAAATAAAAACAAATTATCAGAATTAAAACAAAAACTACAAAAGGTAAGAGAGGACTCACTTAGAGATTACATATTAAGATCTAAAGCTAGATGGGTTGAGGACGGAGAAAAACCTTCAAAATATTTTTGTAACATTGAAAAAATAATTATCTAGATAAAATGATTCCTAAATTAGAATTAGAAGATAATAGTACCATTTCAGATCAGATTTATATTTTAAATGAAATGAAACGGTTTTATAAAAATTTATATTCAAGTCAAAACACTTCTACTGTGGAAAATATTGAAAAAGAACTAAATGCTTTAAATAGACCTGTCATACTGATACCTGAACAGTCTCAGAAATTTGAAAGATTAATTTGTCATGAACAAGCTACAAGAACTTTGGCAGCAATGAAAAATGATAAAAGCCCTGGTTCTGATGGTTTCTCTACAAATTTCTTTAAATGCTTTTGGAAAAGAATTTGTTATTTTGTTGTCAGGTCTATAAATGATGGTTATATAACTGGGAAAATGTCTATAACACAACGACAGGGTGTAATAACATGTATGCCTAAAGAAATAAATCAAGATTATTTTTCAAAACTTGGCGTCCAATAACATTACTGAATGTGATATATAAAATTGTTTCAGGATCAATTGCAAATAGGTTAAAAACAGTTTTAGATTATTTAATAAGTTCAGAACAGACAGGATTTTTGAAGGGTCGATATACTGGGTAGAATACTAGATTGATTTATGACAGCATGCTATACGCCGATGAAAAAAATATTCCTGGACTTTTGTTAATAATAGACTTTGAAAAAGTTTTTGACCCAATATCATGGTTGTTTATTAATAAAACACTTAAAAAATTAATTTTGGGAAATTCATACAATCATGGATACAACTTTTATAATGACATTGAATCTACTGTTATTCAAAATGTTTTTTATCAGAATTTTTCCACATAGGCCGCGGCTGCAGACAAGGGGATCCCCTGTCACCATATATCTTTATCCTCTGTGCTGAGATTCTAACTCAGAATAAAGGGTAATAATAATATAAAAGGTATTAATATAAATAATACTGAACATTTAATATCACTGTTTGCTGATGATACTGCTTTAATTTTGGATGGTTCTAATGAGTCACTTCAAGAAACGTTTAGAGTACTAAACAAGTTTGCTTGCATATCTGGTTTAAAAATTGATTATTCAAAAACAAAAGTTGTATGGATTGGTTCTAAAAAATTTAGCCCAGAAGCAGTAAAAACGAAATTCAAATTAGAGTGGGACCGGACAGAATTTCAACTATTAGGAATAAATTCCATGTTGACCGCATAAGATGTGTAAAATTAATTATGATTGTAGATTACAAAAACTAGACAGATCTATTAAACCATGGAATAGGATATTCTTAACCCCTATAGGTAAAATTACAGTTGTTAAAACAATACTACTACCAGCTTTCAATCATTTATTTAATTCACTACCTGACCCAGACGAAAATGTTATAAAAGATTTCATCTGGCATGGGCCAGCGAAGATTAAATGTTCTATACTAGTGAAAAATTACTTTGATGGTGGTCTCAAGATGGTCAATCTAAAGTGCTTAATTCAAGCCTTAACGTAATGTGGATACAGAGGCTACTTCTTACAGATAAGAAATGTCAACAAATTGTAATTAACACTTATTAATTGTGGAAAACATTATGCAGGAAAGAATATTGAAGATCTTCAAAACATGTTTTTAAAGTCTGTGATCTCCTCCTACTCAAAGTACCTAGATTTATGTAAGACAAGAAATATTGAAGACTTCTTATCTATCTATCTATCTATCTATCTATCTATCTATCTATCAGTCCACTTTCTATAATGAGAATATTCAAATTGGTAAGAAAAGTGTTTTCTTTAAAATGCTCTATGATAAAGGGATTAGATACAGAAATGACCTTGTTGATAAAGATGGAAAACTCTTTGATCAGAAACATTTGAAAATTGTACTAGTATAAAAATAAACGTTCATCACTTCTTAAGTCTGATAAAAGCTGTAAATACATTTAAGAAACATATATTAAAAACAAATCCTATTATACTGCCAAACTTAAGATTTTGTTTGAAAAGGAATCAGGTTGCCAAAGAATGTACAATAATGAAGTACACACAAGCCAAGCAAAATGTTATTCACAATTCCTTTTTGAAGAGGATGAGCTGAAAAAGATTTATCATCTACCTTTTTTTGCTTGTTTAAAGATACCAGTATACAATGGATGCAGGTGCGATTATTGCACAGAATAAAACCAGTGAATGATTATCTGTATAAGTTAAAAATTAAGGATACTAATCTGTGTTCCTTCTGTAAAAAAGAACCCGAAACAATTGAACATCTGTTTTGGTTTTGTAACAAGACAGCATCTTTTAATGAGCAAATTAAACAGATTATGTTGAATTGTCACACAGAAACAGAACATTGTTTAAAGCCTGTTTTTTTTTGGATTCAATAACATTGAAATTGACATTTTAAATCTTCTTTCGAAACTTTTCATTTTTAAATCCAAATTGTTAAATATGCCTCTAAGTATCGTAAATTTTAAACTTCTGTTAAGTGATAAATATCAAACCAATAAACATATACATGATCTCAATTCTTCTGAACAAGGTGTACAGAAATTTGAAGCAAACTGGAATTTAGTCAAAAAGGTATTTAGCCAATAAAAGAAGACATAGCCAGAGGATAGAAGAAATGTTGGTGTTGAAAAAAATAAGAAATAAAATCCTAAATTCAGTTTCATTTTTTTATAAATAGCATATCGGCATATATATATGTTTCTTTGCAAGGTAAAGACTTATTTTGTTTGTTTTTTTGTTCCTTGTGTTTACCTGTAAATTTTAAACCTTTATTACTTTCTAACAGCTATAAATTTAAAAAAAATATGTAGAGACTGTTGTTCTTATAAGATATATTGTATTCTATAATCTACTTTTAAATCAAAATTGTTAATCCCGAAACTGTAAGTCCTGTGTAGTTGTGAATTGCTATAAAAATGGTGCTTTGTTCCTCATATATGTTGAAATCATTGTTCTAATGTCTTGATATATATCTGCATTTGTGAGGTGGTAAGTGGAATGTTTCCCCGACCTACTTCCACCAGTTGACGAGTAAAATAAAGGTTTAAACAATCCAAAAAGAAAATTAAATTCAAACAATTAAATGCTCCTAAAATCTATCTGGCAATCACTCAATTGAGCTAGAAAAATACTGATTTTTTGCTGTATATAATATCTACACAATATACAGAAAACTTGATAAACAGATTCATAGGTTTAGTTTAATATTGTTAGTTTTACTCTAACTTAAAAACAAGTTCTTACAACTTACAGGTTCATTGGCTGGACCAGTACTTGGACTGCACTTGGGAAGTTGTAAAGGTTTAAAGTTATACTGTATATGAAAAAGATATAATTAAGGGCATCATTAAAAATAGGTTTACTGATGAGCATCTGAACCACAAAGATGTCCCTACTGATTTTAATCAAGAAGGGGGAGGGACCTTTTTCTGATGATGAAGTTTTAATGTCATAATAACAGAGGAATGGGGTTGTGTGTGTGTAAAAAAGGTTATTGCATAGATTAGTATAGGTAATGGCACTCAAAGTCAGCAATGTAAATTTACATTAAACACCAGCTTAAATTTCACAAATGGTTTCTCTTTATATATAAATATTTAATTCATACATTTGATTTTTTTTCTTGCTGATTCTCACTACTTTTAAAACCTTCAATGACTGTTTAAGAGTCTTTCTCTCTCTCTCTGTTTTAGCATTGGATAAATGTGTATTTGCATGTTTCTATGTTATTTACAGACTGTTTTGATATTTATTGCGTGTTAATATAAATAAAGATGAGAAAAAGATATGTCGATCAGTGAAATATAAAGAAAGAGGGAGAGCGAGAGAAAGTGCATGCATTTACATCATTCCCAGCATATTTTAACAATTATCTTGATGTACAAAAAAAATGTAAATTATGAGTGGATAAGATAAAAAAACATTTCCATGATATTTAAGGAGAAATTCAGAATCTTATCCAGTGTTGGTGAAATGCTTTTCATCTCTCCTTTCCCTCTCTGGTAAAGTTTTATAACGCCCCTCATTAAATACAATTCTGCCGATTCGAATTTGTAACCGTGTAAATTTCATAATAACAGTAGGTGGCTACAAATAGACAAGAGTGTGTCAAGCACTCTGGTTAAAGTAGACATTTTGTTTTCTCAATTGTTAATCGTCTATTATGACGTCAAATCAGAAAACATATCTCATGAACAAACAAACTGGCCACCGATTGAAAAAATGTCGACGTTGACGGAGAATTTTGACGTCGTTAAGATGTCGTTAAGGTGCAGGAATGTGATGCAGTGGAACTCCTACTGTATAGTGAAAATACCAATCTATACCAAATCTGAATTGGTCATGATCATGACATCAATATTTACACCTGAGAGCAGAGTCCACCTCCCAAATTTAAAGATATGATATTTAAGTAGCTCTAATTTATTTATTTTACGTCGATTATTCTTACTTCTTACGTACTAATGCCTCTCTCACTTTTACTGAATCAAAACCGTTGTTGCGTTTCTAAGAATTAGGTTTATTTCTATTTATAAACTTGCAATTATGATACTATGTTCAAACAAGGGACCCAAACCCCCTCAAAAAATGCTTATTGCTAATTATATTGCTGACGTTGATTTATTTTAAGTAGGACGTTACGAGATAGTAACGAATGGCAGATTGTGTAGAATTTTATCCAACTGCAGAGATCTTAAGGAATTTATTTTTTCTTACCAATCTTTAAGGTTAAATTACTTGACGTGATGAAATATCAGGCCAATCAAATTTGACGTTTATAGGAGGATGTTAATCTAATTTACAGGAAGGCTGTAACGAAAGATTTGTACGGTAATATATATTAAACTGTGTAAACAATAAGTTACCCTAATTTCATTTCCTTCAATTTGAAAACAGTTTTTCTCCTTCTTTTTATATTTAAGACTTATTGAATTTTAAGCATTTGATAAATTTGATAAAAGTCAAAGGTTATATGGCAATTAATGTTCTAGTATAATTACAGAAATATACTTACTGTTCAGAAGTTTGCATTGATTTAGAAAGGATATCTGCAGGAATAAAAAAAATCACATGAGAACGGTGAATTTCTCTTTAGGGAATGGACTAAAACAACATCATAAACAATAAGAAGCCTGACTGTTTTTATCGTTCGAAATTGAGATATTAAAGTCAAGATTACTACAGTAAATCGATACAGCTTGCTGAATATTATTTTGAGATATTTCAAAATGCGTCATCTGAATGTGCTAGGAAATTTACAATAAAATGTATCAACTCACATGACTCAAATAATAAATAAAACATTTCCTAATGGGTTTGTGACATTCAGAAAACTTGCTATGTGTCTGAATTTATTGTCATCTTGAATCAGTATAATGTCTAGCATAGGGTAATATACAAGTGAACATATAGAATCCATGTGCAATCTACTCTTTTTTCATTTTCAACAGTATAATCCTTTGTTGTTAGGTTAATTTATTCCGATAGTCTAATCCGATTGAAACAATACTTTTTTTCCCTGTGCAGTAAATCTTAAGATTTTACGTATTTTGAGATTGATGATATACTTTAAATGGAATTTTTCAAGCGCCAAAAACTATGATAGAAAATATAGAAGAAAATACAAGCGTAAAGCAGTAATCATTAAAACATCGACGTATTCGTAACTTCGACAACGCAGTATACGCTACATGTTCATTTGTGTGATTGTATCACAAGATGCACCTTGTTTTTATGTTCAAACTAAAGTATAGAATGCTTTTCTCTGTCTATACACTTTATGTATATTATTTTTTTAGAAAATCAATGCAAGTAAGAAAGAATATTTTTCACATATATAAGCATTCTACCATTCTATGTGTTTTCTTCTTTGCTCATTAAAGCCTATTTCATTGTTTTTTTCTTGAAAGTTTTAATATATTTAAGATAACAAATATGTACTTTATATAACAAAATGGAAATGAAATCTTGACACGATATGCTGAAAAAACGTCTATGTTTTTGTATGTACGTCAAATGCACTATCCTTAACTAGCTGATTTGATACCTTTCACATTGAGTAGAGAATATCAGAGATTAGCACCATTAATTACGAACTGAGGGAATATTGCCGTAGAGTAATATATTGCTCCTTTGATATTATCTCTCATAATCAAAATTTCATTTCATTGATCAATTATCTGAATAACCAATACTAATTATGAGATTATCGACTAAGTATTCCGCTAATTCCAATCAGAAATACTCAGAAAATGAGTATGTACACATCATGAGTTTGTTGGGAAACAACATTTCGTATAGATTTTAATCAAACATATAATCATTTTACCAATCAGAAATATCAGTTTCCAGGAATGTTTCTCAAATCAATTCTAATACACTAATATTATAAAATTCTTGAGGGGCAACAAATCTGTTTAGTTCAGTGTTTTTTTTTCTTGGTTTGAATAAATCGATCATAGAATATTTATCGGGCAACAAAATTAATTTCCCTACTATATTAGGAATTGATTTTAAATACAAATATGTTGCCAATATTATAGACTGCCATATATATGTTATAAAAGTATAAATTCAGATACATGCGGATTGACACTTAATGCCATTATAAAATAGACACTTGATTGAAAGTCTAATGAATACGTGACATCCAATCCGTTTTGAATATATTACACATGTGTTCTTTGTATGAAAACCAAAATCAAAGCAAGCATAAGCTAAGCGTTGTTTTCACTAAAAATGTCGTGGGATCTCAAAATATACAAACACGAGGTCTTGTTCATTGAAGGTTATCGCTATGCACCACAACGTCCTGGTAACATTTTTATTGTGCAATTCATAATTAAATGCCGGCTCGAGGTTTTTTTTCATTTGTTTTAATGACATTACTAAACGATGTGGTGCCGAGACCTTGAGGAATGCTCCATACATTATTAACACTTGAGACGGTTTGAAAGGCGTGACCGAGAAACAATTATCAAATCTCTTTTTCCTCAGCAACAATTAATAAATACATCATTTAAAATATAATGAAAAGGCCTATCAGCGGACTGTAACCATATTTAAAAATATTTAGTTCAATTCATTAACAGATGTCTAAACAGGCTGAATCCGAAATATAATTATACTGGAAGGAGACTCAGTCCCAACAGAGGTTTGACACAACTGCACTGCCGTCTTGTCTGGTGTAACATATGTAATTAAACAGTCAAAAATTTCTTCTTAGGCTTGTGAAACAATTAGGGGGATAACCTAAAGTTGAACTTTCCGCATCAGTTTGTCTCTGGTATTCCGAACAAATGGTATTTGTGAAATGTAATTACATTAATCCAATGAGAGTTCATTTCCCGAAATGGCTGTTTAATTCAATAAAACATGGACGAAATGTATTTTTTAAATAAGTTTTGCTGTTTGTTAATTTTCCTGCGACGCACTTCATAAAACGTGTACTTGTCAACTAATTTGATATATACAAAGTGAAAATAGTTGCCCTTCATGATGTTTGTTTGCGTTTAACGTATTACCTACAGTATTTTAGTTGTTTAGAAACTTTTTTCTACGAGAGGCAGGTATAGCGCTGCAGAAATACGATATCACGTTGAAACAAGTGACATTATACCACACTCAGTTATCCAGAATTCTTACACCGGGTTACCTTGTTCTGTAATAACTTTTAATATCAAGTTTGTTGCGACCTGGGATCGAATATACGACCGCCCGATTCCGTTGTTGGCGCTTTAACAACTGGGTCACCGCGAATGAAATGATTTTATATAATAAACAAAATATCAAAGGTGTGTAAAACGAGGTGACAGAGACTAACAGTGTAGTGACAAAATTGCGTAACGGTTTCTCTTTTTCATGTCATACCACCAGAATATTATCACTATAGTTCGTTCTTTGCTATCAATAAATTCGGTGTATGAACAATTATACAAGTAGACTTAAGAGTATGGGAGGCTTCACAGAACAGTACTGCAGACTTTTTTGATGTAACATATAATTACATAGGTACCTGAATATATTTGAAACCTGTCTATATACCTTGTACCTGTTACAACTCGGCAAATAGATCCAAATGATAACTTCTAATTTAGCTCGTCTGAATTTGTCTCTTATTAATGATATTTGTACATTTAAATTCCATTTAACTAAATACCATTCATTTCCTTAAGTGAGTTCCTTAAATCAATATAACATTGACAAACTATACCTTGAAATCAGTTCCAATATATTTGCAACTTGATATTGGTTGACTATATACCGGAATACTGGTTTTTACACGACTTTGAAATTGATTTTGCTGTTGATCTTGTAAAGTCTGTGTCTGATGTAAAGATTGTGGAGATTAGTATCTGAACTTATTCTGAGATTCAATTCATTTACAGAAAATATCAAATGTTTTCTGATAAGAAAAGGGTTGATGTCAAGACATGTATTTTAAACGGTTTGCTATGGAAGATGTGATGTAAGAAGTTATTTTGTTGTCAAATATATCAAATCCATAAGGCAATTTACCATCAGGTTAAACATACTTACAGATCATTCTTGTACTGCTGCACCAACTGTTGTGCCAAAAAAAAGTTTAGCCATATAATAACAATAATGCACAGGGTTTTGGTATCCAGTTGATGTATTCTTAAGGATATTGATTGTTTTCTTGATAAAACGAGTTCAATACTCCTGTGTTTCATCCTTTTGTTTGCATATTAGTTGTTCCGTTGATCTCTTTTGGCACAACGGATCTGTTTTATAAAGTCCAACCGTATCGTCATTTTCATCATTTTCTGTTGTTTCTGACGAGTTTATAATACAGTTGTTGAACAGATTTTGATCTTACACTGTTTTTTTTTTTGAAACAGTCGAGCTTTCTGTGGACAAAGGGGTTTGTCTGTTTTTGTGTTTTCTTAATAACAAGTTATATTGTGATTCATTAAAGTGATTCAATGAATTGGTATACACCATTATGTTAATTCTACAATTGTCATATGTTTTCATACTGATAGTATTCGTTTGAAAATGGCATTTTTTTTATCCTAATAACTTGAAAAATGGTTTTAAATGTTATGTAAACGCTATCAAACACTTGAAAGCGTGACATTTCTACATGAGATTCTGATTCCTCCATAATAACCAAAGAAGTAGGAAACCCAGTCGCATTACTTAATTTCGATTAAATGTCGGCGCGAGAGTTTTTTTTATTGGATTAAATGGAATTTAAGAACTCTGCCGCGACATCGACCCGAAGAAAGAAACGCAACTATGCAGTATTAATACACGTTACTGTTAAAACAAGGTATCTGACGAGGTTGTATTAAATTTTTGTTCCAGTTACTAAAACAATATTATTACAAAATATTGTCGCTATAGACGGTGTCTTAATTTAAACATACAAAGATTAATGTCTCAAATCTATATACAAGTAGGCCTTGGAAATGAATTACGGACAATATACCCAATCTTCTTGATGTTGTTTCGACATGGTGTATTTCAGTCCAGTTTTTACAGGTTGGGGAAGACCCCGGCACTAAGGTACACGAATAGAACCACTGACTTACTTTAATCCAACTGAAGAATCTCCTTCACGTGAACAATTCGAGTGACCAGGCCAGACCAGGACTCGAAGTTTCAACAAACGATTGTTTTTTTTTTTTTTTTTTTTTGGGGGGGGGGGGAGAATCAATGTTCGCTTAACATGGGAATTAGAGATGGAAATACATAAACTTTCATGCTATGCAATAATAATCCTGCAGAGGTTATAAATCGCACACATAGGTCATTCCTCATCTTCAGATCAGACAAGGCTACGCCAGAGAGGAATGCTATCTGTCTGCAGTTGTAACTCAGACTGAAGGCTTCAACTCATCATATGCCTCTCTTTAACTCGATCAGCAGGGTCGCAACCTTAAATCCTACACCTCTCTGTATAGTGCAATGCTTTCTGCAAAAGAATATTAGGTCTTTTGGATGTGATGACTTGCATCATAGTGGAGAAATACCAATCTACACCACTTTACATTGGTCATGATTATGACAACAATATCTTTTCCTGAGAACGGAGTCCGCCTCATAATTCTAAAGGAAGCATTTTTACTTAGTTTTTATAACTTATACAATTGTCTCTCACCGGTTCCTGTGTTGGACCAGTATTGTGCGCCATGAAATGCCATGAAAATGGGGGATCGGACCAATTGCTTATGGTCCAGAGTCAAGCAAATACAATTGAACAACGGCGCCCTCTTTAAGTAAGCATATTAACTAATCAAATATCGCTGTGGCATCTCTAATAATGTGCAACTTACTTACTTGCAATTAAGACATTACTTGAATAATGGTTGTGAATATTACCATATTTTCTAAGTACAGCATGAAGTATCAATCACCAATCAATCTTCATCACGGGACGTAATGGATGGATTAATGTGTCATTTCTTAAACTTTTTTTGCTGGTATTTGATAAAACAAAAGTATATCAAACCTCTGTTTCTTTTATGCTACGTTTACACTATGTTTCCGGCGGCCAAGGCAACTCTATTTTAACGAAACGTATTGCGCCGTGGAACTTTGGTCATTTTTTTTATCTCTAAATACAAGTTGTGTTAAGGCCTGTCTACCTTTATCACTATCCGTGACGATCCGTGGAGGGGAAAGGACTGAGCCCCGAATGCAACAAAGCGCACCACGTTGCGACGGATACCAGTACGTTCCCTCCCGGTCCGCCACGATCTGATGGGTTCCCTCACGTTTCTCACGTTCTCATCAAGGTTTGACATGTTTCTTACGTTCTGTCAAGGCTATCTACGAATGAAACGTGGACGACGGGCACCTTTGGGGAACGTTCGTAACCACGGTATCAATCAAAACATGTTTTAAATGCACTAAAGTGGCAATTTATTCAAATTTTCAAACGATGCCGTAATCCCTATGTCATAAGGCGTTTACGTGGTCGTAACAAAAGGTGAAAACATAAAATTTGTTTCAATAATCACATTGTCCCTCGTCCTCTTTTTCTTACAGATAATATGATGTAATATACACTTAATAAAACTTAAGTGCTCCGATTTCAAACTTGTAGAGAAAATATATTTTCCAAAACATATGCCCAGTAAATATTAAAATGTGCATTGGCTCAATCTGTTGTCTGCTTGAATAATTTTGACGCATAATCAACTCTGTGAAACCAATTTCGTGGAAAGCTATAGAAAACCGAAAATCTATTATTTTGAATACAACTAATGCTAAAGACAAAACTTTAGTGGGAGTACTTATTAGTTTCGTCTAGTATATATATATTTGTTTTAAAATAAAAGAAACAAGCAAATATAATAAAAAAAACGCACAATAATAGATGGCAATGTATAAAATATTTAGTACAAATAAAGCCCAATATTTTTTAATAGAGGCCCCAAAATTAATGCAATACATCATTACTGCAAGGTACATAGGAAAACAAAAATATCAATTATGCAACTTTCAATGAAAAAAATACTTTTGATAGTATATAATGTGGGGATTTTGAAAAATTGCCAATGCTCTACGTTTGGATTTTTGACTAAAAAAAGAAATAAATGTCAAAAATTCCACTAGGTCAGCCCGCCACTCCCCCAGACAAAGCATTGCTAGTGGCTTTGCTTTATTTTCATTCTTTTATTATGGCATCTTATTTTTTTATTAATCTTAAATAGTTTAACTGAATAAGATCTACTATTCCAAAATTTCCCAAGGTATATATTCGAAACCGCAATCTAACTTTCCACCGAGCTGCATATAACTAGCGCGGCAGGTGATACACTAACAGGCATGTCCATATATATAGCCAATTACAAGTGATGGAATTGCAGTTATCAATGTTTCAAGTACCTAATTATTTGCGACTAATCCCATTTACTTTTTATTTCCCTTTGTTGAACATGTTATTTCCAGCATAAAAGTTTGCACATTTCAATTCGGTTTCGACTTCCATAATGAAACCATACTTAAATATACATAAGAATTACCTAGGTGAAAAAGAATCAGACGTATATCTCTGCGTAGTAAAAAGGTGGGGAATTAATTTGTCCAAATAAAGCCCCGAAATATTGTTCGATGCAGAATGCGTGTTTCATAGAACATAGTTTTTAAAAAATGACAGTCTAAAAATCTGGCCCGGTATCCATGGCGATCACGGCCTCTCACGTTTGCCCATCCCGTTCCCCCACGTTCTCTCACGACCACCCCGTTTTGTCCACGGTGGCCTGAAACGTGGTCATTGTGGCCGCCGGGAACATAGTGTAAACGCAGCATTAACAATGGTAATAAACGCTTTTAAACAATTGAAATATGAAAGCGTGGCATTTCCTAATGAGATTCCGATTCTGCCAAAGCAGTTCGAAACACAGTTGCATTACGTAATCTTGATTAAATGTCGGCCCGAGAGCTTTCTTTTAGCTTAAATGGAATTTCAGACCTCTGTCGTAACATCACCCTGAAGATAGAAACGCAACTCATGCAGTATTAACACTGGTTGCAACAAGGCATCGGAAGAGGAGACGTTTTGATAATTCCCTTTTCCATTTTCTAGACTAATATCTTTATAAATAGACAATTGTCTCAATTACATATATAAAATAGACCCTTGGAATGACGTACTGATATAATACCCAGTCTTCTTGCTGTTGTATTCACATGGTGTATTTCAGTCCAGTTATTACAGGTTGGGGAAGACCCCGGCATTGAGGTACCCGTGTGGAACCACCGACCTACTGCAATCCAATTTTAGATCTCCTTCACGTGACCAGACATCGACTCGAATCCGGTGTGATACCAATTTTCTTTCAAAACGAGAGATGATATTGTAAACGTCGTGTCCTAATGTTCCTTAATTACATGTAGAAATGAATGCACCAATACTGAATTCTGGACTGTTTGATTAGAAAATAAAACTAAAATATTTATAGACCGAACCAATTAAAAAATGATCGTTTTAACAAAAGATAGGTTTATAGATTTACAAGTTAGTCATATTCCTCTCTTTAACTCGGTCAGCAGGGTCACGAAATTTAATCTTACACCTCGCTGTATAGCGCAATGCTTTCTTGCTATAGAATTTTAGAAGGTATTTTGAATGTGCTGACTTGCATTATAGTGAAAAATACCAATCTATACCACTCTGAATTAGTCATGATTATGATATCAATATTTACTCCTGAGAGATTAATCCACCTCCCAAATTTAAGGAAAGCATATTAACGTAGCTTTCACTGTTTTATTTTACGTCGATTATTCTTACTTCTAACTTACAGTCGACGATCCCTGGGTTGGACCAATACTTTGCGCCTGGGAAGACCATAAAATTTCGTTCGAATACATAATTTTCGGATCTGTAGTCATACCAGTTACCGCTGAACCACGGCACCCTAGAAAGCAGCTTTACTGATTTAAAAGCGCTGTGGCGTTTCTGAGAATTAGGTTTAATCTTATTTAGCAAGTTACAAACTTGCAATTATAATACTTTATTCAAACAAAGAACCCCACCTCCTCCAAATGACAGATACCAACTAATGCCCGAGTATGCTGAATTTAATCCAACTGCAGATATCCTGAGGAAATCATTTTTTCTCTACAATTTTTTTAGGTTAGATTACGTGTGGTGAAATATCAGGCCATTCAAATTTGACGTTTATAGGAGAATGTTAATCTAATTTTAGGGAAAGTTGTATCGGAAGATTTGTCCTGAAATATATGAAATCGTATAAACGATAAGTTATCCTATTTTAATTTTCTTAAGATTAGAAACAATATCTCTCCTTCTTTTTATATTTAGGACTTATTAAATATTTAACTATTTGATAAATTTGATGAAAAAATCGGAAATTGAGTCCCAGTCATAGGACATATAGATATCATGTTCTAGTATAATTATATTAATGTAATAGCTGTTCAGAAATTTGCATTGATTCGGAAAGGATATATGTCAGGGATAAAACATACTCAGAATAGGAAAATATATACATATCTTGATATTTGTACCGAAGCAATTAGACGAGGTAGAGGTTAAAGAGCAAATGGAAAGAAAATGTTTCAAACGGCCTCAAACGTCAAATTCTGTATAGTGAAAATTCAACTTTAAACGGTGAATTTCTTTTTAGGGAATGAACTAAAACAACACCATAAAAAGTAAGAAGCCTGACTGTTTTTAATTCAAATAAATTAAAGTATATAAATGCGTCATCTGAATGTGCTATGAAATTTACAATAAAATGTATCAACTCATCAAGGCTCATGTAATAAATAAAACAATCACTATTCAGAATATTTGCAATATAGTGTCTGAATTCATAGTTGTCTAGAATCAGTATAATGTCTAGCATAAGGGTAATATACAAGTGAACATATAGACTCCATGTGCAATCTACTCATTGTTCATTTTCAAGTTAACCAGTATAATCCTTTGTGGTTTGGAAAAGTGTGTTAATTTATTCCGATAGTCTAATACGATTGAAATAATACTACTTTCCTGTGAAGTTGGTCTTCAATAACGTAAAATGAGATTGGTGTTATCATTTACAAAAGACACGGGTCTTTTGCTCATACTTAAAATGGATTTTTCAAGCGTCAAAAAAAAAAAAAAATGAAAGAAGATATAGAAGAAAATAAAACCATAAAGCTGTAATCATTAAAACATATACGTTACTTCGACAACGCAGTATACACTACATGTTCATTTATGTCATTATATCACAAGGTGCACTTTGTTTTTTATGTTTCAATTCAAAGGCATTTTCGACAGCTCACTTCGTACTGTGTAAATCTAAAATACTGTCAATTAGTTCAGCAATTAAGTTCGAAGAAGATTCCTAATTAACTCTGTCTATGCACTACATGTATATGTATTTGTAGGAACTATAAATAGGAAATCAATGCAAGTAAGAAAGAATATTTTTCACATATATAAGCATTCTACCATTCTTTGTGCTTTTTCTCTTTGTTCATCAAAGCCTACATCAGATGTATTTGCCTTGAAAGTTTTCATATATTTAAGGTAACAAATATATATATATATATATAACGAAATGGAAAAAAAATCTTGACACGATATGCTAAAAAACTTCTATATTTTTGTATGTACGTCAAATGCATTATCTTTTTCTAGCTGATTTGATACCTTTCATATTGAGCAGAGAATATCAGAGACTAGCACCATTAATTACGAACTGAGGGAATATTGCCGTAGAGTAATTTATTGCTCCTTTGATATTATCTCAAAATCAAAATTCATTTCATTGATCAATTATCTGAAGAACCAATACTAATTATGAGATTACCGACTAAGTAATCTGCTAATTCAGATCAGAAATGCTGCAGAAAATGAGTATGTACACTTCATGAGTCAGTTGGGAAAAACATTTCATATTGATTTTCATCAAACATATAATCATTTTACCAATCAGCTTCATATCAATTTTAATACACTAATATAATTTATATAATTCTTGAGGAGCAACAAATCTGTTCAGTGTTTTTTTTTCTTGGTTTGAATTAATCGATCATAGAATATTTATCGGGCAACAGAGAATTAATTTCCCTGCGATATTGGGACTTGATTTTAAATATAAATACGTTGCCAATATTTTAGACTTCCATATAAATATTATAAAAGTATAAATTCAGATACATGCGGATTGACACTTAATGCATTATAAAATAGACACTTGATTGAAAGTCTAATGAATACGTGGCATCCAATCCGTTTTGAATTATATTACACATGTGTTCTTTGAATCAAAACCCAAATCAAAGCAAGCATTAGCTAAGCGTTGTTTTCATTTAAAATGTCGTGGGATCCAAAATATACAAACACGAGATCTTGTTCATTGAAGGTTATCGCTATGCATCACAGCGTCCTGGTAACATTTTTATTCTGCAATTCATAATTAAATGCCGGCTCGAGGTTTTTTTTAAATTTGTTTTAATGACATTACTAAACGGTGTGGTGCCGAGACCTTGAGGAATGCTCCATACATTATTAATACTTGTGACGGTTTGACCGAGAAACAATTATCAAACCTCTTTTTCCTCAGCATTAATTAATAAATACATCATTTAAAATATAATGAGAATGCCTATAAGCGGACTGTAACCATATTTATAAATCAGAAAAATCTTGTTCAAATAAGAAATTTATTTGTCAGTTTATTTGTACATTAATCAAGATAGTAAAATTTCCTGTCGAAATTTTAAGTTCTCAAAGGCAAATTTGAAAAACTCAGTAAGTCAATAAAATGGATGGTTATAAAAATTATACATGTTATATATATTTTCAACAGTCAAATCTAGTTTATAATTTTAAACGATATATGGATCGATAGAAAAAGAAACCCTATATTTATATATAACTGTTGAGTTTTCTAAAGGATGCTGGAAGAACTTTAGGGTAAACAATATGTCAAGTTGTCTAAGATCAATATTAAAATTTTCAAAAACAATTATTGAAATAGTGTAAGTACAGTATTTTATGATGGGAATGTTTCTATTCTTTGAAGAGTTTCCTTAAGAATGCCATTATTTCTGGAATATTTCATATGAATTACAAACCGAATCCTTCTCTAATTATCTATAATCATTTCCCCGTAGAATTTTATATTTACCAAGAATAGCATCTGAATATTACGTTACTGCATGGATCTGTTATAGGTTTGCCAAATTACTTTTAATGGAAGTTCGCATCAGTTTATTGGTAATTTGTCATAATTCTATCATTTTTGTGTTATCTTTGTGTTTACACCATCAGCAAATAGTCACTGTACTTAAAATGTTTCTTGCATTTAGAGGTGAGTATTGATAATTGTAATTACATTTTTTTTAAATTGTAAATTAAATGTGAGCGTTATACATGTATTTATATTTTTGTTCATAATATATAGCAGAGTATATCTGTATTTTCAATTGACATTCTTACTTTGAATACAATATGTAATGTCAAGTGAATGATAGGAACTTACTTTACTCAATTTATATATATATATATTATCATACATTTTAATATTTTATCAACTTTATTTTTGAAATGAATATGGAGCTACTCCTTGATTTAATGATGTACTCAAATTAACTTAAAGGTTATCCAATAGCTACACTGGGTTTGTAAGTAGTCAAGTCAATGTTTGTTTACGCAAAAGAAAACGCATGGCTTTGCTAGTGATCCTGTTTTTGAACAGCTGACTTGGACACGAAAAAAACTGCGGGTCTTAAATTTTCACAGCTAAAAACTGATGAGGTGAATAGTTACATCTTTTGCGTTACATGGATATTTCAAATTATAAAAAAAATGTATTACCTATACAATGACGCCATTTCCATTTAACTCGTCCATTCTAGGATCATTTTGTATGACAATTTTACTTCAGTAAGTATGTGTTAAATCCAATATCATAATAAACACACCCTTCAAGGTGCCATTCATCCATTATATCTAAGATTAAAATCATTTTGATTTATGTTCATATCTTCCACAAATATTATTATTTTTCATTTTTATTGACAAAATGCCGGAAAAACGAAGAAAAAATGAAGAGAAAAAAACCTTTTTGTATTGCAAGATCCTATTGCTGATATTTCCGTGTTTCGTTTGCCAAAGGAAAACAGACACTTGCAGCTCACATTTATCTGTCTGACATATGCCAGGATTTTACAGACGCGTTTTATTCGAAAAATGTCATCAAGTTTTGCAAAGTTACGAGAAAGAGGAGAGCTCAGTGAAAATGGTACCGTCATTCGATAATGGGACATTGTCATAAATCTGTGTCTAGACAGAAATATCATAGACGTTTAATGTTGCCTGTAGCATGTCTATAGAATATCAGTTATAAAATATACGATACTGCACACTGCATCATATGAGATATGGCATGCTTTTTTACTTAGTAAAACTCAAGACTACTGCTGCAAATTATTTATATTTTTATTTATACATGTTAGTATATGAATACGGTTTTTTGTCATTCATAAAAAATGTCAAGGGAGACCATAGCTTTTCTTAGCAAAATTATTTGTACACAATGGCTCAATATGCCGAAGTTTCAGGTAGTGTTGCAAAAATATCGTGGAATTTAAGTACATGATAAAAAAAGAGCACACTTTAGGAGACTGGTACAGATCAGTGTTTGACTGGTACAGACCAGTGGTTAACTGGTACAGACCAGTGCTTGAAGCATCTCATGTATTCTATCGATATTTTTAGATTCTCTTTAGACATTGAAGCTATTTTGTCCATTCATTCCTTGTTATACTTTCGGAATCTAATCTGCATTTTATATAGAAAATAAACAACACAACAAGATATATTTATTTAGAAATTTTAATTGTTTTGAAGGTGAAATTAAGATAATTTTATGCGAAATTTTCCAATTAGTTGAACCTGCCTTACATGCTTTACCGTTTAAACATAAGGCATGTAGGTACACATGTATTTCAATTCACTAACAGACGTCTGAACAGGCTGAATCCGAAATATAATTATACTGGAAGGAGACTCAGTCCCAAGAGATGTTTGACACAACTGCACTGCCGTCTTGTCTGGTGAAACATATGTAATTAAACAGTCAAAGAGTTCTTCGTAGACCTGTGAAACAATTATGGGGATAACCTAAAGTGGAACTTTCCGCATCAGTTTGTCTCTGGTATTCCGAACAAATGGTATTTGTGAAATGTAATTTCATTAATACAATGAGAGTTCAATTCCCGAAGTGGCTGTTTAATTCAATAAAATATGGACGAAATGTATCCCACAGTACCATTTTTAAATAAGTTTTGCTGTTTGTTAATTTTCCTGCAACGCACTTCATAAAACGTGTACTTGTCAACTAATTGGATATATACAAAGTGAAAATAGTTGCCCTTCATGATGTTTGTTTGGGTTTAACGTATCACCTACAGTATTTTAGTTGTATGGAGACTTTTTCTACGAGAGGCAGGTGAAGCGCTGCAAAATACGATTTCACATTGAGACAAGTGTCATCATACCACATCCAGTTATCCATAATCCTTTACACCGGGTTACCTTGTTCTGTAATAACTTTTAATATCAAGTTTGTCGCGACCTGGGATCGAATATACGACCGTCCGATTCCGGGGCGAACGATCTTTACTATGAAGCAGATATCTTAAGCTCTTAAAATATATTCATGTTGTTAAAATAATTTTATATACTTAGCAAAATATCAAAGGTATGTAAAACGAGGTGACAGAGGCAAAAAGTGTAGTGATGCTTAATTGCCTGTTTCACATTTTTATCGTCCTTTGCTAATAACAGATAAGGTATCTCTATAGCAATTATACACGTAGACTTGAGACTATGGGAGGCTTCACAGAACAGTACTGCAGACTTTTTTGATGTAACATATAATTACATAGACTCCTGCAGTTATTTGAAACCTGTCTATGTACATTGTACGTGTTATAACTCAGCAAAAAGATCCAAATGGTTATTCCTAATTTAGCTCGTCTGAACTTGTCTCTTATTAATGATATTTGTACATTTAAATTCCATTTAACTAAATACCATTCATTTCCTTAAGTGAAATTCTTAAAACAATATAGCATTGATAAACTATACCTTTAAATCAGTTCAAATATATTTGCTACTTGACATTGGTTTACTACATACCGGAATACTGGTTTTACACGGCTTTGAAATTGATTTTGCTGTTAATTTTGTAAACACTTAATTTCAATGATGTCTTTGTCTGATTTGAAAATTGTGGAGATTAGTAACTTATGCTGAAATTCTATTCATTTACAGAAAATATCAAATATTTTCTGATAAGAAAAGGGTAGATGTCAAGAAATATATTTTAAATGGTTTGCTATGGAAAAACATTGCTGTAGATGTGATGTAAGAAGTGATTTTGTTGTCAAAATGTATCAAATCCATAAAGCAATTTACCATCAGGTTAAACATACTTACAAATCATTCTGCTGCACCAACTGTTGTGCAAAAACAAGTTTAGCCATATAATAACAATAATGCATAGGATTTTGGTATCCAGTTGATGTATTCTAAGGGATCTTAATTGTTACCTTGATAAAATGAGTTCAATACTCCTCTTTTTTATTATTTGTTTGCTTTCATCACGTGACAATTTTTTTCTGATGAGTTGACTACAGTTGTTGAATCGATTTGGATCTGACGCCGTTTTGTCTTTTTGAAACTGTTGAGCTTTCTGTGGACAAAGGGGTTCGTTTTTCTTAATTGTAATTTGTCTAAGTGATTCAATAATCTGGTCTACACCATTCTTTCTTTTCATTCTACATTTGTCATCTTTTTTTTAATTGATTGTATTCGTTTGAAAATGGCATTTTTATCCTAATAACTTAAAAAATGTTTTTTAATGTCATGTAAACGCTATCAAACACTTGAAAGCGTGACATTTCTATATGAGATTCTGATTCCCCCATAATTACCGAAGGAGTAGGAAATTCAGTCGCATTACTTAATCTCGATTCAATGTCGGCGCGAGAGCTTTTTTATTAGTTTAAATGGAATCGCCCCGAAGAAAGAAACGCAACCATGCAGTATTAATACTGGTTATTGTTAAAACAGGGTATCAGACGAAGTTGTAATAAATTTCTGCTCCAGTTACTAAATAATATCATTACAAAATATTGTCGCTATAGACGGCCACTTAAATTGACATATAAAGATTAATGTCTCAAATTTATACACAAGTAGGCCTTCGAAATGAATTACGAATAGAATACCTAAATCAATTACGAATAGAATACCCAATCTTCTTGATATTGTTTCGCCATGGTGTTTTTCAGTCCAGTTATTACAGGTTGGGGAAGACCCAAGCATTGAGGTACCCATTAAGAACCACTGACCTACTCCAATCCGACTTAAGATCTCCATCATATAGAACACCATGACTGTCTTATGATGTGAACATACTGACAAACCAACTGCATATCGAGTCAAGTGGACCGAATATGAAGCAAAATGAACTGAAAATAATGACAAAAAGACTGCATATAATGCTATCTACACTGCATATAAAGTCAGATGTACCGCAGATAATGGCAAGTGAACAGCACATAATTACATATCTACTGAACATAACGATTTTACCACTGCATATAATGTGTTAACCATGCACATAAAGGCATATGAACTAAACAGAAAAACAGGTGCACATCATAAGACAGTCATGTCGTTCCATTACTTCACGTGAACAATTCGAGTGACCAGACCAGACCAGGACTCGAAGTCAATTTGTTATAGATTTTCTTGAAATAAAAAAGAAAAAAAGATGGTCTATGTAAGTTCCTTATTGATGTATAGATATGATTGCAGCACTTCTGAATTATTCACCTTATTTCTTTGACTATATTGAACCTATGAAATGTAAATACAGATGAATGTTTCAACAAACGATTGTTTGTGTGTGGGGGTGGGAGGGGGTTGCTTAACATAGGAATTAAAGATGGAAAATCAAATACATAAATGTTCATACTATGTAATGATTACCCTGCAGATGTTAAAAAACGCACACATAGGTCATTCCTCATCTTCAGATCAGACAAAGCTACGCTAGATTGGAATGCTGTCTACAATTGTAAGACTGAAAGGCTTCAACACATCGTATTCTTCTCTTAACTCGGTCAGGATGGTCGCCACCTTATATCCACACCTCTTTATATAGTGCAATGCTTTCTGCATAAGAATATTAGATGTCTTTTGAATGTGATGACTTGCATACCAATCTACACCAATCTACACCACTTTGCACTGGTCATGACAGCAATACCTTCTCCTGAGAACGGAGTCCATGTCACAAATTTAAAGAAAAAATATTTACTTCGTTTTTCGTCAAATTCTTATAATTTATACATGTCTTTCACCGGTCCCTGTGTTGGATCAATACTTTGTGCCTGGGAAGACCATGAAAATGGGGGCTCGGATCGGGGCTGCTTTAGATCCACAGTCATGCAAATAATCACGGCGCCCTCTTTAGGTAAGCATATTAACTTTTTAAAATCGCTGTTGCATCTCTATGTAGTTAAATATCCCTTTGAAACTTACATACTTGCAATTATAAAAAAGGCTGATTACTTACTTCATATATATAGCTTATGGTGATTTTATTATGTACAGGAGGTCACGGGACTGGAACTAATGGCATATTGTGCATATTTACAGAATTTAATCCAATAGCAGGGATCTTTAGGAAATTATTTTTATCTCTCAATATTTCCGATAGAATTACTTGTAGTAAAATATCAGGGCAATCTAATAAGATGTTTTAGGAGAGAATCTAAACCTTATTTAAGGGAAAGTTGTTACGGAAGTTTTGTTCGGAAATAAATTGTGTATTTAAATGATAAGTTACCCTAATCTCATTTTCTTTAAATGAGAAACAATTTCTTCGAACTTATATAAATCCTTCTCGACATATTTAAAGTAGATTTAATGTTTTTCGCATTTGACAAAATTTGATAAAATAATCGAGAATCGAGTCATGTGCATGCTCTATTTCATAATTAGGTAAAAGCATTTACTATTCAGAAGTTTGCGTTAATTTAAAAGGATATTTCTTAGGAATAAAACCTTATCAAAATAGAAGCGTGTATTTCTTATTATTTATTTCCTAAGCATTGAAATCAGAAAGAAACTTAAGAAGAAATGAAAGGAATGTGTTCAAATATCTGAAATGTAAAATTCTGTATAGAGAAAATCCAACTGCTGGTAACGGTGTATTTCTTTAATGAAAAGAACATGAAACAACAACACAATTAAAACATAAGAAGCCTGATTTTATCGTTGGCATATGATGTTTAAAAGTAAAGATTACTACGTATGATAAATTAATGCATCATACTGAATATCATTTGAGATGTCATCTACCGATATTTAGAAATTTGCAATAAAATGCACAGCTTATTATGACTCAAGTAATAAAATAAATAAATGATTTAATCCCGATAGAATTTCTGACATCTCGAAAAGTTGCATAATAGTGTCGGAATATATAACAGCTATCTAGAATCGGTGTAATGTCTAGAATATAAGCTTTAGGGCAATATGCAAGTGAACATATGGACTCATTGTGTATTCTACTTACTGTTTATTTTGAACTTTTGATAATGTCAAGGAATGAAATCACTGCACATGATGTCGTAAATGTATACAAACGTATAGAGATAGATAAGTGATTTTTTTTTTATTTTATTTTATTTAACGCTTGTGTTGTTGTATAAAATAATTGAGATAAAAAAATCCGTTGAAAAGGAAGGCATGCCCAGTTTATTATTAACCGGTCGTTGCTTAACAATCAGCTGTTTTTGTTCGAGTCTTGGTTCAGTATATTACCCAAATACTGTCGAATGATATTTCTGTTGGCACATGCTTGCAAACGTTGTTCAATACTGTGTGTATATATGAACATATTGCATCGCAATTTTTAATACAGATTTTATTTCAAAATGTTGTTTGCTACATCTGCTAAGTTACAAACCGAACTGTGAAGGCCATTATAATAACTGGGCTAATAATAATAAATGCTTTCTTGGGATGCATTTGGTTGAAAAACAAAGCAGAGTAACAGAACAAGAAGTTAATTACTGATCACAAAGGCTCGAAATTTGCCAGGGGCGAATCATATCGGAGTTTCTGATTGTTGCCCATAATTCATTTAAATTTGGAAACCCGCATGTAACGTATAACACAAACGGATAAGCTCGGATATCTGCAAATGCAACATGTCCGAAATGATAGAAGAATAATGATGAAGGATCACAAATCAGAGTAAATTAATAGGCTTACGGTCGTGGCCGCAATCCAAAAAAGATAACATATTACAAATTATATAAACATATTATATAACATTATATAAAATAAAACCTTTTATCAATGATATTCCTGCGTAATTTTGAATTAATTGTCAACATGTTCCGATTATAAAATATATACAACAACAATAACATAATTATTTTTAAATGAGTTAACAAAACAATAGGACTCTGGGGGAAAACGCAAATAATTTTTATTTACTTTATTTACAATATTATAAAATTGTTTATTATTCAGGAAAAGTGACGAACGTCATTGGTTGTTGTTGTTGTTGTTGTTGTATTGGGGTTTACCGTCGCTGCGATAGTATTTCAATCATATAGCGACGTCCAGCTAATTACAGGTGGAGGAAGACTCCTAGTACACAGAGGTACCCGGGTAGAACCACCGACCTACCGCAAGCCAGCTGGAAGACTTCCTCACATGAAAAATCCGAAGTCTCTGCCGGGATTCGAACCCACAGCGGTGGGGGCTGAGAGATTTGTAGTCCACGACTGTAACCGCTCGGCCACGGCGGCCCCTGTAGTTTTGTGGAAATATGTCATGGGGGAAATTGCTGGATGCTATGGGAAGATAATCTTAACATTAAACATTGCATGTCACTATAAATATTCATATGTATAAGAAATGATAACTTGTTTAAAATACAATAAGGAAGCAATTATGCAAGAATGTCAAAATGCATCAATTTTAAAGTTGTATATGCCATAAAAGTATTCTCATGAAAGAGAGGAAGATCAATCTTTATTCAGTCTTTTGAATTGAAATATCTTAAAATAGAATGAATCCTTCTACTCTTCCTGAACATGTAATGAGGAAATGCTAGTAAATATTTGTGCAATGATAGATTTAAAATCAACTGTAGAATGATTTTTTTTTTATTTAAATGGAATTCATCCATGCGTTATATTTTTATATTCCTATATACACATGAGTGAATTACCGTTAGCAGTCCCGCGGATTTTCATAATATAGACTCTGTATAGATGTCGAAACTCGAAAAAAGTTGCTGTTTTATTAATGTTAACTAGTACCGGTAACGTATTACATACAATAAAGGAAAAAAAATAAAGGAATAGGGCTCGGGAAACATATTTTGCAGGTAAAACAAGCTGATAAACATGGTCTGCAAGAGATTCACGGTGCTGCCTTGGCCTTAATACCCGAAGAAATCATTATAGAGAAGGTGAAATCTTTGCAGAGCGGCCAGTCAGTAGACATGTACTTTACAACTGGGAAGACTAGGAACAACCTTTGCCCCCAATGGGACTCGAACCCACAACAGAGTCATATATGTTACCTACGGATTACAGTGAATTCTGTAGTCTTGAGGCGTTGGTCGCTTAGATCAGTTCGACTACAGATTAAATGTGATACAAATCACAGGTTTAATCGTACTGATGCGGTTTAATTTGTTGGTGTTCTAAACATGGTAAATCAATTTACGCAGTTCGTGCATTTTGAATTGTTAGACATTAAATATCAATATTTTATGGATTTTGTACGATTTCACGACAATAATTTAAGTTTGCAAATTTATTAAAAATAATGTCTTGCGAAGAAATGTATATTTAAACATTACTCGTATTTAATTGAAAATATAAATATTATGATTTTAAATACCAAATACTGGTGTTTAAATGTTTTATCAATGCACAAGATGATATAAATCATTGATTCATTATATGACTAAAAATCAAATATAACAAATTAACAACACAAACATTCATTTAAATTATTTATTTTATATACGAACACATACTTGCATCGATCATTCAGAACATAAAGAAATGTTCAGTAAAGTTATATTAGTAAGGAGGGGGTGCTTATACAAACCTTATGGTATTTTATCCCTCGATAATAATTATTGATCGTGATATACATTGTGTATAATGAGATTAGAAAAAGATATATGTATGATATGTCTGATGACATTCAAAAATAGAAATCTAATTCGAAATTTGCAATGTATTCATTTGGAAAACGATTAGTTTTTAAAACAGGAATTAAAAAAAAAAATGATAGAAGGTATGTATCAATACTTTTAACTATCAGCGTACTGGCCAATATATTTTAAACAATAATCAATAGCTATCACTTGTGAAAAATGTCATGATATGTAATGTGTATGTAGGCTGGGTCCTTGTTTTAAAATACTATCTGATCATAATAAAAAAGTCATCAAATTTCACCCTTTACGATATTTTAACAGTGCACATTTAAGCCCCGCCTCTCCACTTCATAGCTAGGCAAATTGCTCATAAACAAAACCATGTGTTACATTGTGTAAACCAAGTTAATCATTGGCTACCTATTATCACAATGTAGCTATTTGGTGGTAATAAATCTGTAATCACTCGAAAGGACTATAGAATTGCAGGTCCTCCAGGAGGATGTCTATTGTAGTTATGTCTGACCTTTAACATTTAAGTATGACTTACAATTCATATATTCTTTTCGGGATGGACACAATCTACAATACACACTAAATACCTTTTAGTATCACATTTAAAAGGGAATGTGGATGCATGTTATTTCAGGAGAAAATAAATACGTTTCGTGAATAAGTCTTATGAGCTTAAAAAAGGGATTATTTTAGCCCTTCTTGTAAAAAATCATAACCATTTAATTTACTTAAACAAATCAAGTCTCGTGGTAATGGCATTTTAGCTAAAAAACGAAAAAAAAATTTTCATTTTCATTTGTTTTTGTCTTTTCCCTAAGGAATATCAGCTTTATAATTTATCTGTTAAAAGTTCACGAAATCTCAACAAACTGCTGGAGGAAGCAAAAGTTATATATCTGGCTAATTTAATTATGACTGTGTTTTATCAAAAAGAATCAAAACCTATTAACAAAAAAAACAAAAAAACAAACATTATATTTATGAGTATTTGTAAGGGATATACTACAATATTATAAGATTATTTAGCATTTTCTGTGAATGAAGCCATCAGACAGTCATTTCAGTCTCTGCGATTTTTTTTCAACCGCTTCTCTCTTACAGCTCTCCTTGATGCGTGTATTTACAGAATATTTATATTTGATATTCTGCTTCATCTACTTGTGACTGCAGCATTTTGAAAATACCAGGGCCATTGACTTCTCGACAAGGCTATGAAAGACAATGCACTAATGGTTATTTATACAGTGAGAGTATTAGCCACTATCCCTCCACCCTAACACCAGAGGAGGAACTCCTGTTGAGGATTCAGGACAGTGTTTTCAACCATTGGCCATTATGGTCTCCTTTACTTATGGATGAACGTCATCGTTTTTAATGAGAGCAGCATGCTGATATCCAGTGACAGCGGCCTCTCTTTAATATAGTTTCAAATAGTGCCCCGAGCTTCCAATTTTTTCAAGCTAATATGGAAATGTGGATTATTTTTCTACAGTACATATGATGTTAAATTCAGTATTAAACCTTGGTAGACATTTCACGCATAGACGATATATTTCAATTCTGCAGCTTTCGTTTGCGTCATTGTTTATTTAAGAACTAATCAATCTCTCACTTTCCCTCTTGCTGGTAAAGTAATGACTTTATCAAGAGTGATATAATCAACTTGTAGTAGCTTACTTCGTCACTCAAAGAGGCAGATACTCTGATTAATTAAATTAATTTCAACATTTCGCTAGCCTAATCCACAGTTTACTCTATTTACAGTGCCCGGCGTTATGAAATGTCTCAGTGTTTGAAAAGGCTTCAACTTGTATCAGATTTTAATCATTACTTACGTATATAAATTTGTAAATGTTTTTCGAAGACCGAAGCAAGAATCTTAAAGCAACTGCTTCCTCATATAGCAAGCTGCAGATTTATCCGACAATTTACCTAAATAGTCACGGATGAAATAAATGAATATACTATTAGAGCAAATATGTACTGGATATGGGAAAATAACTCTACACTAAATAAAATATAGAGTTCTCTTGAAGATAGTATTGAAATCAAAGGAAATTTAATTTACCTGTTTCAAATGATGGAGAAGAATATACATTGCAAGCCACTGGTTAGTGTTTCGGTTCAATACTATTTGTCATTCTTTTAACTTGTGTTAGGGCGAATCTTTCTTGACATGTGAGGTGCTGTCAGCTGGCACACAAATCAATTAAATCTGCAGATGGGTTATAATGCATGCATTCTACATTTACTTTATTTCGTTTTTCGAATATCCATTTCTGTTACTCAACAAATAATACATTTGAAATTTCCTGGCATACATTCCAAAATACAGTGTAAAAGGTCCATTCCAGTTTGAAGTATTCAGTTTTTCTCACTATTTCCGATAACCTCGCAACAGAAATTGCATTTTCTTTGTTCATCTTCAGTAAGTAGAGATTTTAAAATCATATATAACCTCTTGAATAATAGCAAATGGATTTTCCTTTGAATATGCAAACTCCGCGAATGTCAATTATCTGTCTGTAATAGCATGAATTTTGCTGAAACAAAAAAAAATCTTACATAATACACAAGAAAAGCGTTGCTTATATTCATTTCCAGACATCTTCATATACCTCCAGTTCAATCAGATGAAAGCATTGTATTTTACCACAATATCAAAGGCGTGGGTCTCTTACACTGTACTTGTAAATTCCACATAACAGATATGGCATTAGGTATGATCAAAACGGTTATAAAAAAAAAGTCTATGGTATTCAATATTGTTAAATAAGAACGCATCAACGCCCCCTTTCTTTCTTTCTTTCTTTCTTTCTTTCTTTCTTTCTGTCTTTTATGCACAAAAAATGACACGTTGTAAGCAGAAGTGCTAATATGCATATACGAAAATATACTCATTCTATTCAAAGTATTTTTGCAGTTACATATAAGCTTATTTATTTAGCATACTTTAATATCATTTTTCAGCCACCTTTGAATTTTCAATTGGACCTTGTTGATACTAGCAAACAATTGTATGCAAATAGTTTCTACGACAGTTTATTCGATTCCTGTTGCCAAGGTCAATATATTTATGAGTTCTGACATTCTGTGTAATGAATCCTTTGTATGAAAGGACTAGATAATGACACATTTTAATTTAGTTCTTTATTCCATCGATAAAATGTTCTTTATTTAATTTTATGTAATTTGAAATTGTATAAAATGAAATTAAATGGATTGATGATAAAACATAAATGATTTGTTCTATCATTGTTTGTTTTTCTCTCCATAGACAGTCACTAATTGGGTAGGCATCATTTTCCATAAAGCGTTATAAGCTTGTATTTTAAAATAAATGTAAAACCTGTTAAGAATAAGTACTCTTTAGAATATGTTTCACAAAAAAGAACCCCCCCCCAAAAAAAAAAAGAAAGAAAAAAACAAAACAAAAAAAGAAACATTAATGCTAGAAAACGATATTTAAATAAATGTATTTGTACAAGACGGCCTGTGACAAAAGTATATTCCAAAGGGGGTTGGTCATATATCACTATATATAATCAATAATATGTTACATAAATGTAATACTTGCAATAGGTGCAAAGAATTTGAATATACCATCATAAATTTTTCAAGAGGGTATGAATCTTTGTCAATCGAGAGTAGTATCCCTTGTATTATATATAATGATATTTGACCCACTTTTCGTGCCAGACCCTTTTGATATATTTAGAAAACACAATCTTGTCATGGAAGCTTACGCTAGCTTACAGAAATGCGTATGTTATAATCGATAAGGGTCGCTGGTAATTAATTTATGGAACCAGTACCGTAAGTTCAAGGGGCTGAATGTCACCTATACAAAAAGGCTGAATAATATTCTAACAGCGACCAAATAAAAGTTCTTTAAGGAGAGAAAGGACGAAACATAGAAACATAGATAAAACACATCGAGGCCCGTAGAGATGTTTGTTTTTTTTTTTTTTTTTTTTTTTACTAAATTTTGGATAGTATGAATCGTGTACCAACACTTAAACAATTTTTCATTGCTTTAATGTCTGAAATCGCAAAATAGGCACAAAGGATTGGAAGCATTCATGCGTAACTTTGTCAAAGTAATAGAAGTAATGTAAGTATAATGCTGAATTTTTTTTATTTTCATACAAATACAACTTTTTTTCTGTCAAGATTGAAAGGGAAAATTATTATCGAATACACTTTTAAACAAATGACACATAAAAACAAAATATATATGCAACATACATGAACAAGAACACACACACACATGCACACATGCACGTCGTTCCTCCCTTTAATCATTAACAGAAAATAAGTATACAACAAAAATGCTCTTGAAAAGATGAAATCAATACCTCGAATGGTTGAGGAGTTATGTTCTGGAAAATAAAGGGAGATAATACAAAAAACCGACCAGGCAGAATTATGTTTCTTGGTTATTGCACTGCTCCTGCGTACTTTCATATTATGTTTAAAATGCCAATTCTTACTTTGTTGTTTATGATTTTTGTTCCCAGCAAAAAAAAATAATTAAAAAATAAATAAAGGGGGATAATACAGAAAACGGACTTAGTAAAGTTATACTTATTGGTCACTGCACTTTTCTTAGTTGTCATCTACTTATTTATGAAGTTTCAAATCAACCAAAACCTTGAATTGTTTTCAAGTATATTGCAAATAAGTTATTCGCTGGACAGGAATTCATTGTAAAATTAAATAAAGGGGGATACTTCAAAAAATGATCCAGATAGAGTTACGCTTCTTACGTTCTGCACCTCGCAATCTCACCATCTATTTATACTTTATATTTTAAGTTTCAAATCAATACCTTGTATAGTATATGAGTAATGCTACACAATTTGGAAAAGAAATATAAAGGGAGATAATTCAAAGTGTGCCATGTAGAGTTATGGTTCTTAGTAAATGCACTCTAGTCGCATTATGAAGTTTCAAATCAATACCTTGTATAGTGTTCAAGTTAAAGCCAGTGTTAAGGTTGCTGACAAACCAACAAACCAACAAACAAACATGGCAAAAACAAAATGCCTCCGATCATAGATCTAGAAGGCATAAAAATACCATCAGCCAACAAAATTTACATTCCAAGCAATATGAACTAGTTTTCAGCATATGTTTTACAGTATACCAACAGATTTCTATAAGTTTGACTGATATCGAATAATTCATAACTGTAAATTGTTTCGTTCGGTAGATCCTCCAAAAATAGCTTTCATATTAAAATATCTAGATATAAAAACTGCCCGTAACATCTGAATCAAATCTACTAAAAGCAAGGTTTTGAATGTAATTGCACACTATCTTGAAAACGTTAGGTTTGCAATACTGTACGTCACAAATTTTATCGTAAAACAAGTATTTTGTCTGAACATTTAATCACGTATTGCTCCAATGCATAGGTTATGGTTTGTTGTTAGAAATACCCGCAATAGACATACGTTAGCCTTTCGGCACCCGAGCTGCAAATATTTTCATATTGCTACGGACAAAATTTGATCTGATTTTTTTAAAAACAGTCAAAGATCTTTTATATGCAAATGTCTGTATTGATTACGGAATTAACTCTTTGAATTTCACCTTCAAGAATTTGCAGACGACAAAAGGACTGCAGCAGACGATGCAAATATCGTTTGGCGGTTATGTCAAACCAACTTTGCATGTTTGATTGAATCATATGATACACATGGGTAAATATTTACCCTTTATTGCCGGTATCTGCTTTGTGCTATATGTTTATATTCGATTTGAAGTCGTTCTTAGCAACGGATTATATTCTCCGGGGAAACAAATCTAAAGTGTAATTATACAACCGTATATGGACTTACAAAAAATCAATCGGATGTCTTGTCTACTTATTATCTTTATTCACATGGTCTAACTTTCCGAGTTAATTAAATGTGAAGCATTTGTGTTACAAAAGGCAAGACAATGTATATAAAAAAATTAAATTAATATAGTAGGTACCCTCATTAACCAACATTACAATTTTCAAAATTCAAGAACGAATTTAAACATGTCTAGACATAATTTGTAAATTAAAATGTAATTTAATGGTATTACTCGTTTAATTTACGATTGATACTTACTTTCTTTAGATTGTTTTACAAGCAATATATTAAAACATACAGTATAAATATTTGAGGGCTTTGGGTCGCATTAAATCCTAGGGCTTAATTGATTTTCTTAAAATGAATGTACTTTGATGGAATGACTTTAAGTGCGCGTCTCAATTTTATTCAGTTATACAATTTACATAAACATGTACCATCTCATGCCGGTCCGGTGAGAATTATGGTTTTGTGTTACCGTTTCAATTAAAGACATGATTGACTTACGAAGAAAGCATCAGAACTATTCGAGGTACAGTTTTAATTCTTTTTAGATTAAGTGGTTTCGAAATTTTATACTATAGCAACGTTAAATGTCGCATCAACGTTAAATATCGTACTTGACGTTATATGTCGCAAAGCTGACGCAAAATGTCGCAACCATACGCTAAATGTCATAAAACCTCCTGACGTTATATGTCGCATCTGTAACGCTAAATTTCGCACTCCTTTAAAAGTGGAAATTAATAATTCCACAGAACAGCATACTACAGACTGGCAGTGCCACACAATCGTTAATATTCATTTCGAGAAGTTTCATGGAGACTATAGACAACAGTACAAACACACGGAGCAGTTAGGGCAAGTTCAAACGGAACATTTAGGGCAAGTACACACGAACCAGTTAGATCAAATTCACTAGGAACAGTTTGGGCAAGTTCACGCGGTTTTTTTATTTTTTACTCTATCTTCACTTATTTGTTTCTTCTTCCCCCTGGAACAACTATGACTGATAAATGGGTCTTGTATGTGCACGTTTTACAAGTTAAAAGTACAAATGATTATGCAGCTCAGTGGATGAAATGTAGGTCCTTTTCAAAATATAAATAAATGAACGATTAAAATAGAATAATATTATTACAAAGTAACACATTAGGTAAAATAGCCAATTAAATAAATAGTCAGATAATTTTGATTTTCAACTCAGGGTTTCGAACCCACGCGGAGAGATACTGAGAGTGTGGTAATCGGAGTCGCTACCACTGCCCCACTTTAGAGCCCTATTGTAAATGTAATTAGAACACCTATGATATTATCCTTGGGCTGTTTGATAAAACGATTCCATTTCGTTGGAAAACATAAATACCAAAATAAGCTTTATTTTGTTATTACTGAGTTAGCTAGTTGTATTTTGTTGAGCTTCTGGAAGGTAAAATAACTTTGTATATAACATAATTAAACGAAATTATAAATGCTCAAAGAAATATGTTTATTTTCATGAAAAATAAAAAAAAAGATTTGAATGTAGAACCAATTTAAAACCCGTTAGAAAGATATTACAAGTGAGGTATATAAAGTGTGGATAATGAGACACAGAAGTCATGCCTTAAGTAAGTTTCTGCACAATGCAGACTTTACCTAGCGTTTACTTAAGGCGAACCCAATCGGCCTTTACCGTTGTACGGTTTAGGTCTCAATTCAAGCATGATCCTGGTCGTGGGCTCTCATGCAAAGTGTTCATCTGTCTTTGTTTCTAATCTAATTCTTTGTATCTTTCCTTTTTTTTAAAAAAACCTTCTGTTAAAGTTTCTTCTTCACTACAACATTTTTTCCACGACGTTTTTTTTCTTTTGTTTCTCTTCTGCAATGTCTCTTTCTTGATAAAAAGTCATACATCCATCTTTTCACACACATTCTCCTTTAAAGTCTCAGCTTACATTTCATCTTTTCCCAATGATGTCCTTCAATCCTCATTTGATAACGGACGGTATTACGGGCTGAATTACGGACACATGCCATGAAAAAAGTCCATAACGGCCTATGTTTCTGTATTATGGTATATATTTATATGCAGTAGCGTTGTATCCAATAAAAATCCATATAAAAAAATAAATTTTGAAATTGTGATTTTATTCTTTATTTTTTTTTCCAGCTGCATTTCGAGACAGCAGAACATCTTTGATAATGAGTATACATAACATTATTTCAAATCATCCTTATGTTCACAAATAGATGTAGAATAAAATCTAAACATGTTTAAACTTATAAAAAATACTTTAGCCTAAGAGGTAAGTGTCAATGAAATAGAAAGTCAGCAAGAAACAATAAAGGCTCATTATGCTTCCAAAAGCAGTATATAATATCCTTCGGATAGAAAAGCAAAGTGTGTGCTACGGATTTGTCACGAGATGCATTACGTACATACCTGTTGACAACGTTTCTACAATTCATACATGAGTAGAACCTTTGACGTGGAATTGCAGAATATGCATATAGAGTTTATTTTTGTAAACAATTGAATGATCTTTAATAAATTTTCCATAGATTTGACTTGACTTGACTAATGAGCTTACCGTCGCTTCGACAGTATTTCAGTCATATAGCGACGTCCAGCTTATTACAGGTGGAGGAAGACCCCAAATGCACGGAGGCATCCGGGTAGAACCACCGACCTAC
Source organism: Solen grandis (assembly GCA_021229015.1). Classification (NCBI taxonomy): domain Eukaryota; kingdom Metazoa; phylum Mollusca; class Bivalvia; order Adapedonta; family Solenidae; genus Solen; species Solen grandis. Next base: position 42,002,946 of record CM037795.1, on the reverse strand, counting down.
CGCATTTTCCACAGACACTCTGTATGTCTCACTTTACGAATCACGAATACATAAATTGGTAGCGTATCAGATAAACAAATTCTGAATTCAAATTCAAATTATTTCCGTGAAACAACAGAATTGTCTTTATCCAGATGCCAAGAAATCCTAAGTTATTGTATGTCAAAAAAGGTAATCGTTCTTGGTAGGTCGATACTTAATCCATTTTGGTGGTCACGGTGCTGTTACGGTTGCACGCCAGATGCCGGATCACCGATCCGGGATGCATCAACTTATTTCATGCAAACCAGTGAGGAACTTAGTTCTATCAGTTGAATACATTTCAAATCGTCACCGCACGTGCAGTGAGTGATATATTTCATATCACCACTGTCACCGGTTTGCTGTGGTGAAAGAAAATAGGCTATATTTCACTATGAATTTTCATTCATTTTTGTTTTTTGGTTGAAATAAGGTCGTTACTTGGTGTCGATTATTTTGTCGAAAGGCTAAAATTGTTATCGTACTTCAATATGAATGAGCAGCAAAAAAGGAGGGAAGAAAACAACTTTTTTGTTTGTGAACGTAACATAGC
>CM037795.1:41952272-42002272 GCA_021229015.1 Solen grandis | reverse complement strand
TCACTCTTTACCAAGATTGTTCAATTTATTTTGATCGTTGAACAACATGCCCCCAGGAGGCGGAGCCAGTTTTCTTATATCTGTATAGTACAAATTTTAAAAATCTTGTTGGCCAAAAGTACTGGCTGGATTTCAAAGTTATTTGGCACAGATGTTCCTTCGGTCAGTCTCTACCAAGTTTGTTTAAATTATTTTGATCCGTTGAAAAACATGGCTGCCAGGGGGCTAAGCCCATTTTCCTTATATGTATATAGTACAAATTTGGAAATTCTTTTTGTCCTAAAGTACTCACTCGATTTATGGCTGGAAGAGGGCAGAGCCCATTGTCCACGATATCATAAGATATTTGCTGTTTGTTTTCCTCCCACTTATACCTTGTTCTCAGGTGAGCGTCCCAGGGCCAACTTGGCCCTCTTGTTTTAATTTAGTGATTTCTTTGTCAAGAACATTACTCATTTACTATACAGGATAAAGAATTGATATTTGACATACTTACTCCACTAATGAATGACTTTCAATTGACATCAATTACTTGACATCTGACCGCTTGTGGTGTGGCAAAAAGGGTATTTGAAAGGTGTTTCCAACACAACTTATTTTGAAGCTGCGTTTTTCACAAAAATTCAACCCAGATCAAACTTGGAACATCACTTGGAATCCATATCTAGGCATCATGTGATATTGGAACATGTTAACTCTTTCTTATTATCATAAACAAATTTCAGTCATGGAAGATGATGATCCATGCTTTGAACAGTATTATGTTTTGGTATTTCTTTTTTAATTGAGTGAGCTCCATTGGATCTGCATTATACTTGTCAAGTCTTGTACGATAAACAACAACAATAACAAAAAAAAAAAAAAAAAACCCAACAATTTTCTGTCATTATAGTGCAAAAAAAAAAAAAAATCCATTGAATCTACCCCACCCTAAACATGCACTGTGAAGTATCTGACAAATACTTTATCAACAATTGTCTTCAAAAAAGAAAACCCTGCTGTCCATGGAATCAGACCTGATTAACAGTTAGTTCATAATTTTGAATGTTTTCCACCTTTTTTAATATTAGTGGTAATTTCAATAAATAAGCTTCAGAGAATGCAACTTAGCTAAAAGGTTTTCATTTTATATTTTCATGGTTCTTTGGATTGTCCAAATTATGTCATATGTTAAGCAATGGATAATCCAAATGTTGTCATAAGTCAAAGAGTGGATAATCCAAATGTTGTCATAAGTCAAGGAGTGGATAATCCAAATGTTGTCATAAATCAAGGAGTGGATAATCCAAATGTTGTCATAAGTCAAGGAGTGGATAATCCAAATGTTGCCATATGTTAAGGAGTGGATAATCCACATGTTGTTGTATGTCAAGGAGTGGATAATCAAAATGTTGTCATAAGTCAAGGAGTGGATAATCCAAATGTTGTCATATGTCAAGGAGTGGATAATCCACAAGTTGTTGTATGTCAAGGAGTGGATAATCCAAATGTTGTCATATGTCAAGGAGTGGATAATCCACATGTTGTTGTATGTCAAGGAGTGGATAATCGAAATGTTGTCATATGTCAAGGAGTGGATAATCCAAATGTTGTCATATGTCAAGGAGTGGATAATCCACATGTTGTTGTATGTCAAGGAGTGGATAATCGAAATGTTGTCATATGTCAAGGAGTGGATAATCCAAATGTTGTCATATGTCAAGGAGTGGATAATCCACATGTTGTTGTATGTCAAGGAGTGGATAATCCAAATGTTTTCATAAGTCAAGGAGTGGATAATCCACATGTTGTTGTATGTCAAGGAGTGGATAATCCAAATGTTGTCATATGTCAAGGAGTGGATGATCCAAATGTTGTCATATGTCAAGGAGTGGATAATCCAAATGTTGTCATATGTCAAGGAGTGGATAATCCAAATGTTGTCATATGTCAAGGAGTGGATAATCCACATGTTGTTATATGTCAAGGAGTGGATAATCCAAATGTTTTCATATGTCAAGGAGTGGATAATCCAAATGTTGTCATATGTCAAGGAGTGGATGATCCAAATGTTGTCATATGTCAAGGAGTGGATAATCCACATGTTGTTGTATGTCAAGGAGTGGATAATCCAAATGTTGTCATATGTCAAGGAGTGGATAATCCAAATGTTGTCATATGTCAAGGAGTGGATAATCCACATGTTGTTGTATGTCAAGGAGTGGATAATCCAAATGTTGTCATAAGTCAAGGAGTGGATAATCCAAATGTTGTCATAAGTCAAGGAGTGGATAATCCAAATGTTGTCATATGTCAAGGAGTGGATAATCCAAATGTTTTCATAAGTCAAGGAGTGGATAATCCAAATGTTGTCATAAGTCAAGGAGTGGATAATCCAAATGTTGTCATATGTCAAGGAGTGGATAATCCAAATGTTTTCATAAGTCAAGGAGTGGATAATCCAAATGTTGTCATAAGTCAAGGAATGGATAATCGAAATGTTGTTGTATGTCAAGGAATGGATAATCCAAATGTTGTTGCATATCATTCAAATTTATATATGTCGAGGAGTTGAAGTGTTGCCTCTTCTGTAGATTAACTTGATTACTGGTTTTGAAATACAAAACATAACGTTTCGTCTACAGACTATAAAAAGATATTTGAGCTTTGAATGAAATTGAAGAAGGGAAGGTCATGATCAGAATGAATGAATGAGTATTGACATGAAACAATATCTGGAACTGTTACATTTTGAATGGAAGACAGCTGTGTCATTGTGTCCCAAGCGTCAGTTGGGTCAATGGCCGGAACCCATATGGTTGGATCAGTGCAGAATATGGTATTTGCGTCAAAAGTTGATTAATCAATGGGTACAGTTTAGATCCTACTTGATCCATTGTAAAGTGAATGCCAGTATGAGCCATATTTAGGTTCAATATCAAATTCAGCACTATAATGGAGATAATTTTTATACTGTTTTAGAAAAATATATCTGAATTGGTCTTTATTGTTGCAGCTCTCTTGAAAATACATTTAAAATTGGGCTATGCAATTTATTTTTTAAATAAATTTGAAACTTTTTAGATATAATTATAACTGTTCACTTGATAGTTGCAACCATAGCATGTGTTTTACAATAATATATTTACGAGTGCTACTGAATATTTAGATACCTGTCATATTATCTCTATTTTTGACTCAAATGGTGCACCTTATTCTTGTCAGTGGGAAGCATACCCTTTGTAAGGTTCACAAAGCCTTGAAAAAAAAGACAAAAACAAAGACCTTTGTTGTCGAGTATTCATTCATTTAACCATTGTTTGCAGTATTTCTTGTGTAGTTAATGGTGCCAAAAGCAGTGTCATATCTATGGAACAACGGTGAGTTGGAAAAACGGAGCACGGAACCCTCTTTTAAAGCCTTGTAGAGACACATCAGTCAACCAATCAAGGGACTATATTTACATTAAGACATCTAATTCTTGTATATACAAAATTAAACTTAATCTAAAGCAATACCTACAACACAATGCACGGTGCATACTTAAAATTGTTGAAGAATTAACACTTAATGTGGAAGTGGATAGGGGGTTATAGGAGATTTCTGTTGCTACCCTAGTTATATGAGGGAAAAATACAGCTGCAAAACAGAAATGATACAATGCATTTCTTCTTAATCTTGGAATCTAAGTTTTAGAGTTGTGTTGTTGGATCATAAGGGCAGGTCAAACATAATCTATTATCCCTATGGACCTTTCCATTGTTTACAGAATGATGTATTCAGATTGACTTGCAGGCTATCCAATAGCTACACTTGGATGATGGGAAGTCATTGGTTGACCAGGTTTACACAAAACACTGGTTTGTTTTTGTGATATTGTTTGTGAGCAGTTGACCTTGTCATAATTGGGAAAGGCGGAGCTTAAATTTTCATGGCCTAGAACGGGAAAGGAGTATAGGAGTTTGAATATATCTGTATCTAGAAAGGTCCATTAACCCTTTCCCTCATATAGACTCATTTTGACGCCCTCAATAGGTATCACATAAAGCCTGATCTGCAGAAAACCACAGTTAAACCTTACCAAATTTAATTACAAAATCCTCATTTCCAGGCCACTGAGGAGCAGCGAACAGCATAAAACCTGATCAGCCTGCGAGTTACTCGCAGGCTGATCTGGTTTTATGCTGTTCGCATAGGTCTTTTCATGGTGTCCTCTATGAGGGAAAGGGTTAAAGAGTACATGATGGAAAAGTTAGTAGTCTGGTATAGATAGGAAAACATAGCCTCCATATTCCACAATACACTGAGGCAAGATGCCAAGTAATTAAGGTAAAGTTTCTCTGATGCTGTAACAGTTGCAGTGATTACTGCTATGTCACAGTCAGTGATCAGAAACTGTGTTTCCTTCTCAGCCACTGAGTGTATAGTCTGAGTTTCTTTCCTGGGAATTTATCACCTGTTGTGCCTGCCAATTGTTGGAACAAGTTCTGATAAATTGTAAATAAAACACCTAGAAAAAAGCTCATCTGTACTAATTAGTGAGTAATGATCTGTAACATGTGTTGTTTTTTTCCAGTACATGCTTTGCTGGTAGCACTTTAGACCTGAAGTTTTTAACATCACTTTCTGGAATAGTACTCTGATAGCTTAGCCAGTCCCAGAACTGGACTGATGTAACAGCTATGTGCCAAGGCAGAGAACTCAGCCTGTTTGTTTTTTCCCATGTTAAGGTTGCCCAAAATTAGGTTATATTAATTTTTGCTATAATTTATAGCACTACACAATTTGTAGATTTTTCAAAACATTTTTAATGATTGTTCATTATCGTATAGTGGGTAACAGACTCTTGTTGATAATAGATGCCATATTATTCATGTAGATCAATATCTAATGATCTGAAGGGATCTGAAGAGTTTTATCCTACGAAAATTTTCTACTGTAAATTATTTTTTTCCACAGATTTTATTTCTACGGATTTGTGTTTATCTGCAGAATAGCAGAAATAAATAACCTGGAGAAATTACCCACAATAAGGTATTACTTATTCAGAGTTTTGTTTTCTTTTGTCAGAGGAATAATTGCCAAATAAATAAAATAAATCATCAAACAAAAAAAATGTCAAAAAAAGGAAAGAAAATATTTGCTTAATAAAGATATTCATCAAAGGAAAAAACAATTGTCAAAATTTGAAAAGAAAATTCATTTTAGAAGAAAATTTTCTCCAAATGAAAAAAAGAGACTTTTTACTGTTTTAAATTATATCATTATGTACAAGATACAGTTACAAGAGCCAACTCGAGAAAAACTATTTCAAAAACATGATAATACTGAGTATGCTTAAGTGCTGACAACTATCAGGTCTTGCATTTTGCCAGAAAAAGAATAGTGGTTGTGTAAATTGACAATGGATCTCAAGGTTGTGAGCTTGAACCCATCTTAGGGTAAGATATTCTTTTTACCTTCATGTTTGGGATGTAGTGCTGATCCAAGCAAGGAACGCTGGTTGCCTGGATAATGTGACTGAGAGTGGTATCATGCCACATGTCGTCAGCGTGATGCTGCAATGTGACAGCACTCTATCTGTCTCAAGTAAACATCGTCTGCAAATAACCGAAATTACTGGGGGGTGAGTTCACCCATTTAACTAACTTCTCAGTTGGCATAAAAGAACAATGAATTCATAATGACATTAAAAAACATGGCTGTGGACCAGATTTGTTGTACACCTGTCCTTATACATATGTCAGTGTGACATACTGTTTATGTAATGTGTCACAAGGTGTTACAAGGTGTCACATTGAAAGGCACAGCCTGTTCTAGCCATCTGTAAATAGGGCCAAAATTATGGCATTTGGTTCCAGGACTGATTGATCTGGTGTCAGGAAAATTACTAGGGTTGGTATCATGCCATTTGTCTTAAGGCCTAATACTGCAGGGTGGCAGCACTATATACCTGTCTGTTGTAGGTATCGTCTTCAAATGGCTGAAGTTCTGTCAGTGGGCTGTTAAACCCAACAAACAGGGCAAGAATCTGTTATGCTGGTTCACACCTGTGTGCTCTCATACTAACCTTTGTAAGGGCACTGTTCCACTGACATACTGGCTTTAACCATATATGGAGAATTCTGGCAGATTACACGCAGCCACTTACAGATTGCGTCTTGGTTCCCTTTGATTATGCAAGCTGGCTTGCATTGTGCAAGTGGTTTATGAGTGTAATCGCAGCAATTGGAAACAGGAAATTGCCTTCTTTTTTAAACTCTCTTAATGAGACGTGTATTGGAGTGGCCATTTTTCAAAAGTTAACACATGGAGCGTCATCTTAATATTTCATTTATGAAGCAAGACTTGTTAAGGACCTCAACATTTTCCCTTATAATTGAATATTTAAATAAAAAATCCCAAAACCTACATGTTTTTCACCCCTCCCTTCCTGGTTGGCATTAATTTTTGGTTTACATCATATGTTTTTGGGGTATGGTTTTAAACTGTATAATGAATATTATTGATTTTAAAAATTCAGGTTCTTACTCTGCTTATTGGAGGAAAAGAAATGAGTCCTGTGTTTTATATGTTGGAAGATTTTTTTTTTAATCAAGAAACCCAATCAACAAAAAACATATGAATTAATGGCTATGTCAACCAATATTATATGACTCAGACAGGAGTAAAAAAAATAAACTCTAATTTCCTTTGTGGTCCTTGATATATAGTTAATAAACAGCTAGTATATGTTTTTTTCATTTTGTTATTTCTATTTTTGAACATGGTGTTTTAAAATATGACAAGAATTCGCTGTGGGAGCACAGGTGAACTGATTTATAGAATTAGAGGCAATGTTGTCATTCTTTGTGGTCCTTAATATCAAACATTTGGTATTAGAATTATATATGATTTTCTTTGAAAAACATGAATCATGTGACCTCCTACCAGTATAACATCATGTCTTTTCATTATGTTATTTCTATTCTTGAACATTAAATTTTTGAAACATGACAAGATTTCTTTGTGAGAGGACAGGTGAATTGGAGGCAATGTTGTCACACAGATCCAGACAAATGAGTAAGAATCTCATTGATCAAGATGGACAGTAATAGTCTGTTGCCATGTGAGTGGAGTGCTAGTCTGTTGCCATGGAAACAGGAGGATTGTGGCCGGATGTCTGGCTGTCAGACAAGGGATGGCTCATTGTGGTGTGAAATTGTCATTGCTGCAGAAGATCTTTTCTTTACTCAAGGTTTTCTTTAGTTTTTTGTACTGCAGGGCATCAATCCTTTGATGGGGTCAGTTGACGAGTGATGGCTCAGTGGTAATGCGCTGGCTGCTAATCTAGGGGTCCAGGGTTCAAATCCTGGTAGGACGCGGGAAAGTTTCTGGGACACTTTTCAGTGCTTCCCAAATAACTAGAAGTCTAGCGCTGGTTGATCCACACAGTGGTTAAGGGGCTTTGCGTGTATCAGTTCTATACACTGGGCACGTTTAAGAACCAGGGAGTCCATTAGAAACAAGCAAGGGTAACTCACCAGGATCCCTTGTATCTGCACCTGTATCTGAGTAGGTGCACCTGTCTAGAGGTGCTAAGGGAGGACAACCCTGATTAAAAAAAGTCCAAGAGAACCCAAGTCAGGGGTGCTGGGCCTTAAAGGCATTCTCTGTCAAAAACCACAGCACCATGCACAATACGCCTGAGCGTGAATGCAAACAACAACATAGGGTCAGTTGAGGATGTAGCTATGCTCACTTAACTTAGAGTGCTACCACATTGTAGCATCATACCATATCCAGTAACAATTTACCCTTACACTGGGCCCACAAGACCACGGGCTGTTGTTCTAAGAGAAAAGTGCTTCTAGTTCCATTTTCAACCAACAGAATAAATATCATTTGAATGCAGGAAACATTTCAGACTTTGATTTAATATTGCATTGTTTGGGTCAAGGCAAATTGTAAGTGATTGCAGTTTTAAATGACTGTTACATTGAGTCTTTTACATTCAATGTAAACGAAATTAAATTGAACTATATTTGTATAGTGATGGTTTTTACAGAAACTGAACGAATAGAACATAAGATTTTTTGCCCTCATATTTTATCACATCTCAAGATGATAACTAAAGGCTTTGAGGCTCATCTGGCACCCTAGTTTGATTGATTGAGTGGTGCAGGAATGTTGCCATTTATCCTGCACTCATAGCTTTGGAAGCTGCCGCTGCAAACATAGAAACACCCTGGAAATGTTTATTGGCTCGCCATGTTTCAGTTTCTGATACTGGTTGTTGTTAATTAGTTGGGATGCTCCCCCAGTAACACAATTTACAGTCTCCGTTTATTGGTTGCTTTTTATGTAAATTGTTTTTTTTTAAATTCAAGACGATATATTGTTGAAGTCATATAAAGTGGAATCTGGAGACTGGGGGATTTTGCATGTATGTGCTAAGGAAGAGAAACAGTAAATAAAAAGTGGTATTCTCGATAAATCATTCACAGTTGATTGGCAGAAATTAAAAGTACTCACTGGTTAATGTTGGTGAAGTCTTTTTTCCTAACAAATGTACTTGACAAGTGTATGTCACATTGCCCTGGAAAATGCTGTTTTTCGTAAAGACACCTTGGGGAAGTCTGATTAAATGTGGAATACTGTATGCCTGAAGCAGGTGCTATCTGTGACACATTACGCTGCGTGTTTTTACTAGTCCTGGGTAGATAATTTATGTTATGAAAATATTCAGCTTGTGAAGTGAGCACATACGTGAGGAATGAATGTGATAAGGCATGTGACGCTTCCAAAGAAATAATCCTAAATATAGGTTTAATACTGTTGGTAATGCTTTTGCTTGTTATGGCGGAACCACAAATTTTTTACAATCACAGACTTTTGCTTTGGGTGACCCTACGTCTGTAGATAGGTGTTGATGGAGGTAATACATAACAGATAGTTTAACCCTTTCCCTCATATAGACTCATTTTGACGCCCTCAGTAGGTATCACATAAAGCCTGATCTGCAGAAAACCACAGTTAAACCTTACCAAATTTAATTACAAAATACTCATTTCCAGACCACTGAGGAGCAGCGAAGAGCATAAAACCTGATCAGCCTGCGAGTTACTCGCAGGCTGATCTGGTTTTATCCTGTTCGCATAGGTCTTTTCATGGTGTCCTCTATGAGGGAAAGGGTTAAATCAAATTCTTAATCAGTGGTCTTTTGTGAACTATCTACTTTAAGACAGGTTTTTCCTGACATGCAAAACGATGATGTGCCCATTAGTCACCATGGTAATGAAAGAAAGGTTCTGGTATTTCTGTGGCCAGGTTATCTGTCCCATATACTTTTATAGGTCATTGACCTGGGGTCAGGTTCCAGGACAACATGGAGGCATCATCAGATCCTGATTAGAAAGAAACCTAGATCAGTCTGCCTGCAAGACCTTGAGCCTGTTTCTGTAATCATTTATATATTAGTTATAACAATGTTATTGAACAGAGTGCTGACTGATGTGATATTTGTACAATAAAACATGAAGAGATGTTAAGTGTTTCATTGCATTACCCCTACTTTACATTTTAGATGATAGAATCAGAACATTTATGCTGCTTTAAATCTGTGAAATGTGCATAAAGAGAATTGGTTTTATATGAAGTGTATTGGCCAGGTGTGCACTTCATGCTAGATAATGTTCACGTGCTCTGTGGTTGGCACTCAGCATATATATATATCTTTATAGGGTAGTTCTAAGACTGGTTGGCCCATTGTCAGGATAATGTGGCTGGTTGTGATACTGCAGTGTGGCAGCACTATGTCTGTTTCTGGCAGACATAGTTTTCAAACGACTTAAATACTGTTGGTGGGATGTTTAACCCAACAAACAAACTGTTAATGTGCAGCAAGTGAGGAATATACCACTTGATACACCTGCATGAAGCTCAGGTGAGATAATACAGGTAACATTGGTTATGAAAGTGTTTATTTTAGTTGATGATTTAATATGTTCGCTGTTTTAGATGATGTACTTGTGTTTATACCCCCATCAAATAGTTTATTTATTTATTGGGTTTTAATGTCTGCAACAGTATTTCAGTTATTTGGGAAGTTTTGTCTACATGAGATAGGTATAGTGCTGCCACAATGTGATATAAATTTTGTCATAGACCATGTGGTATGATACCACACCAAGTTTGGTACCGTATATCACTGCCAAGGATAGAACCCATGGCCTCTTGATTCTGACACCAAATAAGTAGGGGTAGGTCTGTAAAGGACTTCCTTTGTCCTGTGATGACCTGGATTACATGATAAAGTGATGTAACGATTCACAGATGCTCTACAAAATGCCAAGGTATGGTACATACCTGTAAGAATCTGCAATACTAGGTTTTTCTGATACCAGTTTCTTTTAAATTAACTCCTTGGACATTCTACTAACAATATTATGTTTTAACTTTGCAAAACAGTTTTGGAGGATTTTCTGTAACTAGAGTACCCTCCCTAATGTCAGTGTTTTTCCAAATGGCGTCCCATTAATGAGCTTGATGTGGAAAAGTATGAATTTGTTACAAATAAAACAGCAAAAAGCGATATCTGGGCAATGTTTGAAGTTAGATAAGTTTAAGTAAACTCCAATACGTGTATCAGTATGTATCATAATACGATGGCTGTTGTAGTAAATACTATTTTGGAGGCAATTCTCAGCCCTCTGCATGATAGATCTAGAGTAAAACCAAAAGCTTAGTTAAAATATTCAAGTCCAATATTATTCAAATTCAACAACACCTTTTGTCCATGGCCCATCTTTCTCCTTCTCTGACACAAGGGTACAAAGTGAATGGCTTGGATTGTTTTCTTAACAGATATTTATAAAGTGTCATATGAGTTGGATTCTGTTTATAATATTTATGGACATTATTGTCAAGAGGTGAAGATTTATTTTGTCTTTGAAACATTACCAAACTTGTTTTCTTTTTATTTTGCACAACTTTATCCCTCTTTACCTCATGAATATTCATGTACTAAATTATGACTAATCAGGGTGTCCTCTGTTAACTCATAAGATATTTTTGATCAGATTTTACAGGGTGATATTTTCAGTTCTGGTTCAGTTTTTGTTGATTTGGTTGATTTTAATCTTTGGATGAAGGTTGAAGAAACCAGTGGACTTCTCATGCAAGCTCTGAAAGTCTTTTGATTGGCTGACAGATAGATGTCAGGAAACATGTGACAGGGTCATGTGACAGTTGAGTGGAAATTTTGTAACCAATCAAGCCTGTATCTCGGTTATCTTTTGTTATCACCACAGAGTGTGTGTACATCTGTATGTCTCCTTTCATGTCGTATTTATCGCAACATCAGTGGTGGGTTCACTGATCAAGATGGTCACATGACCGCCTGTTGTCACTATTTTGTGCACTGATTGTTGCATTGGAGATTTATATACTTGATGTACTTAGAACTCATGCATTGCATCCAGTGATTTTTTTTTTGATTTTTTTTTTGTGCAAAGTTACATAGAGAGACAACATACAAATGTGTTAATTTCACTTTTAAATGAAATTCTAGTGCAGAGAGTCTGTAAATTAAGAGATACAGAAATGACTTGATTAATTAAATGTAATATGTACTACAATGCAGACATTTTCTGATGCACTACTTTGGTGCATTCTGAATAGATTAACCCAGAAAGATAAAATGCTTGCCAATAAGTGGGACAATATGCGTGTCAATAAATGTGCAGTAAATTCACTTCATGGTTTGAAGTTCACATGTGATTGGCGTGACTGTTCATGACAATTGCTAACTTTCTTGCATCACAAAAGGTCATGCCAGGACAGCTGGTTCCCTGTAAAGGGATGTTATGCACTGCTTCCTGTACCTTGTTACCGTGGGTGAAACTGAGCCAGAATCCAGCTGATGCTGACCTCACATGACCCATCAGAGGTCAGGGCATGACAGTTGGTTCCCTGCACACGGAGATGTCACACCCACCAGGGGTTATGAAGCATTTAATGAAGCAAGTCTTACGACAGGAGGTCACAACTTTTAACACTTGATGAATCATTCGAGTACTCAAAGGTCATAAAATAGTCTTTCTTATACTGCTACACTTCTCCTTTATATGCAAGAGAGAAAATGTAAATAAGAAATTAATTTCAAGGTGCACATGAAATTTGATTGTAAAGAAAATAATTAAATAAAAATATAATATGTATTTTTTTTACTGATTTTTAATGACATAAATTTTTTATAGTGCCAGACTTATTTATAAGGGTCATATGTGTGTCAAGGGGCTTTTGCCCTATAGGTTAATAATTATAGATGTAGAAGATTTACAGGGGACATATAAATCTACATGAGGTGTTGAGATGGAAGTCAAATGAGTGAGCAGTTGGTGTCTCTAGGGGTGTGTATGTATGTTCAGGTTTGTATTATTGTTTTGGCAGCCTCGAGAATGAGCTATGTATCCAGCCACCTGCTGGTATCCAGGCTGTGTTTATTATCGTATGGTCACATGATGCTCAACAGTCTCAAGGTCAGCCTGTCTGATGTAAACACAGGTACACCTACATACCTATCTACATACACCTGGGACTTGTACCATGCTGTGTACAGTGTGTTCCCCACCCACCATTACTGTTAATGTTGTACTGGGACCATAAATCATTCTTGATTTGATAAGGATTATTGGCTTATTATGACATGAAAAGGAAACAGAAATATTGCTTGTTACAGAGTTGATGAAGAAGTTACTGGAATGTTTAACCATGAAAAGACCTATGCGAACAGCATAAAACCTGATCAGCCTGCGAATTATTCGCAGGCTGATCAGGTTTTATGCTGTTCGCTGCTTCTCAGTGATCTGGAAATGAGAACTTTATAATTAAATTTGGTAAGGTTTAACTGTGGTTTTCTGCAGATCAGGCTTTATGTGGTACCTATTGAGTGAGTCGAAATGAGTCTATATGAGGGAAAGGGTTAAGACAGGGAGAAGGTTATGCCCTATGAAATGAAGTTATTACAATTATTACCTGTTTCTGTAACCCTTATTAACCCTTTTCATCATTTAAGTGTGGTTGGCTCCTTTCTCCTGTTTGCTTATACAATAATACTGCTGACTTTTCAAGCATGGTTCACAAAGGTCTTGAAAAACTCTTGAATTTGAAGTCTGTCTTGAAAAACCCTTGAAAATAAAATTTTGCCTTATGAATCCTTGAAAAATAAAGTTAAATATTAACTGAAAGGTCTTGAAAAATCCTTGATTTTGAAATTACAATATTGATCATAAAACGTTTTTATCAATCTGTTAAAATTGAGGTTCATGGCTTTCATGCCTTAAAATTTAAATCATAAGTTGCTGTTTATGCAAGTCCTTAATTTTGAATTTTAAGGCCTTAAAAACAAACTTGAAATAGTCCTTAAATTTTACTTCAGAAAATTTGTATGAACCATGTCAAGGTCTGCATCCAAAGAAAATTCATTGTTATATATACCATTTGAACTCAAGTAAATTGATATTCATAAGATAATAAATCTGTACATAAATATTCATGAGGTAAAGGGCTATGCCATTTCTCTCCAAATAAAAGACAGATCCATATTTTTTGACTAGGAAAATGTTTTTCAGTATTCTGTCTTGTTTATAAGGAACTATGGAGTAGGAAACAGTAAGAGATACATGTAAAATTGTGTCCATTTAGCAAACTGAGTGTGAAAAGTCAGCATTCAATATTATAATTAGGAAAGATCTATTGATACCTAATTTACAACTCAAAAATTGTACTCATACAATATAAAATACATTGTTTTTGTACATACGTATAAGCTGATGTATTTTTAGACAACTATGTGGGTAGTAGTGTTTAGAGGTTATTTTCTGCTCTATGATCACACAAGGCTCAGAATGACTGTCTGATTGCATTAGCTTGATCTGATTTGGAAGTCTGATAATATGATCAGGGGGCAATAACCTGCTAGTGCAGTCCTGACACATAAATATGTTGATATATGACCCTGACCTACTGGTTGATATCCAGCCATGATACAAGGTTTTCCTGAAGAATCAGAGTAGAAGGCTATAAATTTTAACCCTTTCCTTCATATAGACTCATTTTGACGCCTTCAATAGGTACCACATAAAGCCTGATCTGCAGAAAACCACAGTTAAACCTTACCAAATTTAATTACAAAATCCTCATTTCCAGACCACTGAGGAGCAGCGAACAGCATAAAACCTGATCAGCCTGTGAGTTACTCGCAGGCTGATCTAGTTTTATGTTGTTTGCATAGGTCTTTTCATTGTTTCCTCTATGAGGGAAAGGGTTTAATTGTAGGAGGCAAGGGTTCTGGGGGGTCCTGCGTTTTTTTTTCATTTTCTTTGAATTATTCCAATTTTTTTTTTACAATTTGACAAATTTGAGCCGGCCAGGAAAGGATTTGAGGCGTCAAATCTGCCGTCAGCTGTCAACAACGAAATACCTATGACATGATTTGTCAGACATGATAAAACTGGTACTGGTATAGCTTTCTTGCTTGATGCTCAGTATATTTATAAGGATAATGTCAGGATAATGTTGAGATAATGTTGGGATAATGTGACTATCTCTTGCATAACATCTGTACCATGTAGACAATGTCTGCAGGTGACTGAAATGTTGTCTATTGGATGTCAAACCTTAGCAAACAAGCACCATTCAAACAGTGTTAACCCTTTCCCTCATATAGACTCATTTTGATGCACTCAATAGGTATCACATAAAGCCTGATCTGCAGAAAACCACAGTTAAACCTTACCAAATTTAATTACTAATCCTCATTTCCAGACCACTGAGGAGCAGCAAACAGCATAAAACCTGATCAGCCTGCGGGGCTGATCTGGTTTTATGCTGTTCGAATAGGTCTTTTCATGGTGTCCTCTATGAGGGAAAGGGTTAAACTAGATCAGACAGAACAGCCTATACAGGTTTGTTTTCCTTTCTGGAAGGTTTAAAGGAGATGTTTATAGTTAAATACGGGTACTAGGTCAGCTTGCATGTTTCTTCTTAAAATGATTTTGTACTGGTTTCCTTATTTCCTTTAAGGCCCATTACATATGGAGATTACTGGTTTATAATTGTAATATTGAATGGTCGTATATCAACAAGTTCAGTTTTTACTGACTACACAGTATAAAAATTAAATACACAGTAAAACATTAAAAAAAAATGGTAATTTTCAGTAAATATGCTACAATTTTAAATTGTTGTGTGATTTAATACCTGTAGAAATAGAAAGGATTTTGACAGTTGTAATCATGATGTAACCATTACTGTGATTAAGTGTTTGTAAACAACTGTATAACACACATAATTCCTTACTTTCTGCACTGAGTATATTAGAATGAAATCAAAAGATTTTTACCATTACCGTGCTAAATTTCTTAATTGGAATTGTGCTTCCCTTATTTTGGACTGTAACATTAGTTGTTTGTGGGGGTGCTAGCTGAAAATTAATTGACTGTATAGTGAACATGGATGTGCAGGCTGATCTTGGTCTGTACTGGTTGCAAAGGCATTCACAAGTGCCCACAGCATAAGGGTTAATGTGGTGTAGTGTTTGGGGTATACATGCTCAGATTGTGATCTGGTGGTATAAATTTGGATGCAGGTTAGGAGGTCACAGACTGTATACATTCAGAGTTAGCCAACCATATAGTGGCATACAATGGTCAGGAATGCAGAAACACATCCGCCCATACTTAATTCAGAACTACCCCAGACAGATAAAAAGAAGCAAAAGAAGTATGCTAGGAAGGATTGATGTAGGGGACCTCCCTGGGTTTTATATCTCAGATGTAGGTTAAGGTGGGAAAATAGAAAGAATGATTTATGTATTTGAATAGAGTACTGGTTTTTTGGCCTATGAAATGTATGAAAACAGTGAATATTGTAAAAAGGGTAAAGATATTGAGTAATGTGAAAATTATGAAGAAAGAAAAATGAGCACTGTGAAAATGTAAGAAAAATATTGGAAACTGAGAATGAATGATAGATAAAAATGGTTGAGTACTGTAAAGATTTATGAAAACTGTTGAATATTGTGAAAATGAATTAAAAAATATAGTCTGAACATATGTTAAAAACTGTTGAATATTGTGAAAATGTTTGAAAAATATTGAGTCATGTTTTTTCTCTTCTGAAATTAATGTAAACTTTTAATATCTGGTTTCCTATTTGTTAAATTTTGAATAAATACTGAGTACTTTTACTGGTTTTAGAATAAACAATATTAAGGTTTGTTCATCCCACTTTAAGAAATCTTTGCAAGTTATCACAAGTGAGAAAAGTTGGCTGTGAATTAGTATATTTTCAAATTAATGCTGTTGCTTTTTGGTTTCTATGCCAACCATTTTATCACTGCCTGCTTCCCTGCTCATGATGCATGAAACAAGTTTAACGTGGTTTTTTAGACCTGTGTTTTACAGTGGTGTTCTTCAAATGTCTTGAAATTCAATTGACCGAATCATTGAATAATGTGGTTTGGTTAAAGAGATAAATTCTATCAAGCAAGTGTTTCGTTTTCTGTGTAGAAAAAGTCTTGGGAAAGGTTAAACAAAGGAATGTCTCTGGTTTGATATGTCCAGAATTGAAAGGTTGTGGGGCACTTCCTTGTGATTAAAAAAAGGTACAGGATTGGCTCCTGCCTTTTACTTGACTAGATAGTCTGATTGCAACTTTATCCATTACCTCAAATAAGACTCATTTTGATGCATTTGTAAATAGAGCATCACCTGGATGGAGCTGTCTGATCAGGGACTCCTCGGTTGGCTCTGCATAAAAGATACCCACCCCAAAAAAACAACACAACCTCCAAAAATGATTTCCATTTTGCATCTTATTTATTTTTTTCCACTTCACTTTAACTAGTGTTTAATTTTGAATTCCTTAAATTTTGTTATCTAAAAATATGTATTAGTTTTAGATAAGAAGAAAGCTGCTGAAACATAGATAAATTTCAGATAGTGCCAGACAAAACATGCCTTTGTGTTCTATTCAGTCCAGCACTGGTATGTTACATCTGTCACTATCTGCTCCAATGTTCAATTTAGATGTAGTATTTGATCACAATGTCTGATATTGTCACTGATGATTTCTTTTTCTTCTTTTCAACAGAGACGACTGGCGAATGCAGCCAAAAAAGCAATTGCCAAAATTCCACAGAGACCTGTCAAGTATGGTGACAAGGTAAGATATTGGCACCTTAGTTTTGACTTCCATAACTTTAGATATGTATTTCATATTTTTTTGCCCCTGCCATAAATTGTGACAGGCATAATTATAGTGTTACACCTGTCCATGTGTGTGTGTGTACGTGCAAGACTGCGTCCCAGCTGTAACTCTGTTATGTATGGTCTCCATTTAGTCCCCTAAATGTGAGCGGTATATGGACAGTATTTGGCACCTGTGAAGACCTTGAAATATTATTACCTCCAGTGGGGATAGGTCGTTTACCCAGTAAATACCACCACTTCAGCACCATGCTTACATTTGTAGAAGTTTTCTACAAGACATTTTATTGTCATAATCATAAGGGTGCACAAGGTCACAATGACCTGTCTGTCAGTGTAATTTATTGTCTTGACAAATTAATGAAAATGTTGATTTTTTCTTAATTGTTTTTCGTGCAATTTAATGATGCTTTTAAGCAAACTAAATCTTGTGCTCCACTCTGTTAATGTCAGGCAAACAATTGTTGGAGAAAATAAATGGTGATATAACAATTTGTTCACGTGCATGGTCTTATGCACAGTTGAAAAAGAAGCAAGGGAGTAGCCAGGGATGATGTTCCTAATATTGAAAAATGGAGATGATGATGAAAGTAGAATTAGTGTGCATGCGGATTACTGCGTTTCGGGGAGGGTCTTGCTGATGGTTAAAACACTTGAAGTCCTGGAAACCATTTATAGCATGAGGAGGTGTGACTTATAGGTGTCCCCACGTGGCATAGCAGTCTCATATGAATCTTTGTGTCTGTGTGGTAGTCCTTCACATTGCCTATAGTTTTAAATTAACACTTACAATGCCGTGGCAACTTGTGACCACCAGTGCAGACCAAGATCAGCCTGCACATAATATACCAGATATTTCACTTCTCAATGATGGGGAAAAACAATCTGAAAACCTGGATATCATTGTATAAGGCGCACCTTCTCTAAAAATCTGAACTATCTGGGGAAAAAAATGTGCCTAATCTGCTAGTGTATACAGTAAGTAAGTGTTTGTAGTTAAAAAAGGATAAAAGAACTTTCATATCCTGGTAAAAAGGATGACGTTCACACAAGTGATGAGAAAACAACTATCCTTTAGGCAATTTGCGGGAGTGTCTTAATTCTGTAAAGGTCTTAACTTTACAGTCTTGTCTGGAAATCAAATCCACATCTATTGTTTGATATATCGGGTTGTGGACGTCACCAAATGTTATTCCTCTCACGTGGCACTTTACAGTTATTCTGCAGAGATGTCGTCTACGTCATTAAAATGAAAAAGACTCTTACTATAGTTACAGAATTCTGCACTGACGTAACTATTAAGGAAACAAAAGAACCCAACTCTTTCTTTTTTTTTTCTTTTTTTTTTTTACTCAAAATGGATAATTAAGAAATGACAGGTGTGAGCGATAATGGTATTCTAAAGGTTTTTGAAAAACACCAAATTGTTTCATATAGTAGCAGAGTTTCATATGAAAAACAAAATTCAAATCATGATTTGGTGTTTTATCTTGTTGAATAAATCTTTTGATTTTTAGCTCACCTGAGCCAGAGGCTCAAGGTGAGCTATTGTGACCGATCTTCGTCCGTCGTCCGTCCGTCCGTCGTCCGTCCGTCGTCCGTCCGTCCGTCGTCCGTCCGTCCGTCGTCCGTCAACATTTTGCTTCAAACGACATCTCCTCCTTAACCGCTTGGTCAATTTTGATAAAACTTCACAGGAATGTTCATTATGGGGCCCTTATCCGAAGTTGTTAAAATTATTTTGATTGGTCAAAAATCTAGGTCACAGGAGCTAAAAATAGATTTAAAAATGAAAATTTTAAAAATCTTCTTCTCCGAAACCACAAGGCCTAGCCTTTTGATTTTTGGTATGTAGCATGATCTTATGACTCTCTACCAAGATTGTTCAAATTATGGCCCTGGGGTCAAAATTGACCCCGCCCCAGGGGTCACTTGATTTAACATAGGCTAATATAGGAAAAACTTGAGAAAATCTTCTTCTCCGAAACCACAAGGCCTAGCCTTTTGATTTTTGGTATGTAGCATGATCTTATGACTCTCTACCAAGATTGTTCAAATTATGACCCTGGGGTCAAAATTGGCCCCGCCCCAGGGGTCACGTGATTTAACATAGGCTAATATAGGAAAAACTTGAAAAATCTTCTTCTCAGAAACCACAAGACCTGGAGCTTAGATATTTGGTGTGCAGCATTGTCTAGTAGATCACTACCAAGTTTGTTCAAATCATGGCCCTAGGGTCAAAATTGGCCCCGCCCCAGGGGTCACCTGATTTTACATAGGCTAATATAGAAAATACTTGAAAAAATCTTCTTCTCAGAAACCACAAGGCCTGGAGTTTAGATATTTGGTATGTAGCATGATCTTATGACTCTCTACCAAGATTGTTCAAATTATGACCCTGGGGTCAAAACTGGCCCAACCCAGGGGTCACTTGATTTAACATAGGCTAATATAGGAAAAACTTGAAAAATCTTCTTCTCAGAAACCACAAGGCATAGAGTTAAGATATTTGGTGTGTAGCATTGTCTGGTGGATCTCTACCAAGTTTGTTCAAATCATGACCCTGGGGTCAAAATTGGCCCCGCCCCAGGGGTCACTTGATTTAACATAGCTATATAGGAAAAACTTGAAAAATCTTCTTCTCAGAAACCACAAGGCCCGGGGTTTAGATATTTGGTGTGCAGCACTGTCTAGTAGATCACAACCAAATTTGTTAAAATCATGGCCCTGGGGTCAAATTTGGCCCTGCCCCAGGGGTCACTTGATTTAACATAAGCTAATATAGGAAATACTTGAAAAAATCTTCTTCTCAGAAACCACAAGGCCCTGGGTTTAGATATTTGGTGTGCAGCACTTTCTATTGATCACTACCAAATTTGTTAAAATTATGGCCCTGGGGTCAAATTTGGCCCTGCCCCAGGGGTCACTTGATTTAACATAAGCTAATATAGGAAATACTTGAAAAAATCTTCTTCTCAGAAACCACAAGGCCTGGAGTTTAGATATTTGGTATATAGCATGATCTTATGACTCTCTACCAAGATTGTTCAAATTATGACCCTGGGGTCAAAATTGGCCCCACCCCCAGGGGTCACTTGATTTAACATAGGCTAATATAGGAAAAACTTGAAAAATCTTCTTCTCAGAAACCACAAGGCCTAGGGTTTAGATATTTGGTGTGCAGCATTGTCTAGTAGATCACTACCAAGTTTGTTCAAATCATGCCCCTGGGGTCAAATTTGGCCCCGCCCCAGGGGTCACATGATTTTACATAGGCTAATATAGAAATAACTTGAAAATTCTTCTTTTTAGGAAACTAGAAAACACATGGCCTGGCATTTAGATATTTGGTGAAAATATTGGCCCCTCCCCAGGGATCACTTGATTTTACATAGACTTATTTTGGAAAAAAATCTAGAAAAATTTCTTCTCAAAAACCACAAGGTCTGGAGTTTAGATATTTGGTATGTAACATGGGCTAATAGACCTCTACCCAGTTTGTTCAAATCATGACCCTGGGGTCAAAATTGGCTCTGCCCCAGGGGTCACTTGATTTTACATAGCCTAATGATATCAGGTGAGCGATCCAGGGCCATCATGGCCCTCTTGTTTTTATAAAATTTTAATGTTGATCATAACTTGAATCTTCAGCATCTTAATCTCTGAAAACTGTATAATATTACTTACCTGACATCTGTTCCAGACACCAGGTTCATCAATAGGGAAAGTTTATAAATGACTTAAAATCTGGGCTAATTTTATACTTTTTGAGCCTAAAATCTGGCAGTATAGATAAGTCTGGTTGTCACAGGTTGAACTGTGTATATTGATCATGATGATAGTTGATTGATTAAAGCACTATTTTTTTCACCAGTGTAAGCAATTGGTCCAATATTGTTTGTTAAAGGGTTCCTTGTCTTCCAAAGGGACTAGTTGTTTTCCATTATCTCATAACCCATGGCTGCTGATACACTACCGTATTTACCCATATTTAATCCGCATTTTTTTCAGGCCCCCCCCCAACTTAAATAATACATCACCCATGTTTTTTTTTTTGTTTTTAGCTCACCTGAGCACAAAGTGCTCAAGGTGAGCTTTTGTGATCGCCCTTCGTCCGGCGTCCGTCGTCGTGCGTCGTTAGTCGTGCGTCGTCCGTCGTGCGTCGTCAACAATTTGCTTTAAACGACATCTCCTCTGAAACCGCTGGACAGAATTTAATGAAACTTGGCAGGAATGTTCCTTGGGTGAGGCTCTACAAAAGTTGCTAAAATAAAGTTGATCAATGAAGAACTCTGGTTGCCATGGCTACAAAAAGAAAAATAATTTGAAAACTTTAAAAATCATCTCCTTCAAAACTACTGGCCAGATTTCAAAATTATTTGGTACAGATGTTCCTTGGGTCAACCTCTACCAAAGTTGCTAAAATTATTCCGATCCGTAAAAAAACATGGCCGCCAGGGGCGGGGCTTATTTGCCTTATATGTATATAGAGAAACCTATAAACAACATCTCCTCTGAAACCCCTGGACATAATTTGATTAAACTTGGCAGGGATGATCCTTGGGTCAACCTTCACAAAAGTTGCTAAAATAAACTTGATCCATGTAGAACTCTGGTTGCCATGGCAACAAAAAGAAAAAAAAATGAAAACTTTAAAAATCATCTTCTTCAAAACTACTGGCCAGATTTTAAAATAAATTGGTACAGATGTTTCTTGGGTCAACCTCTACCAAAGTTGCTAAAATTATTCCGATCCTTAAAAAAACATGGCCGCCAGGGGCGGGGCTTATTTGCCTTATATGTATATAGAGAAACCTTTAAACAACATTTCCTCTGAAACCACTGGACAGAATTTGATTAAACTTGGCAGGAATGATCCTTCGGTCAACCTTCACAAAAGTTCCTAAATAAACTTGATCCATATAGAACTCTGGTTGTCATGGCAACAAAAAGAAAAAAAATATGAAAACTTTAAAAATCATCTTCTTCAAAACTACTGGCCAGATTTTAAAATAAATTGGTACAAATGTTCCTTGGGTCAACCTATTTATCTCAGGTGAGCGATTTAGGGCCATCATGGGCCTCTTGTTTAATTATTGTTACGAAATAAGTCAGGTAGAAAATATGTTAAATTTCCATAGAATTTTGGTTGTTAAAAGGGCATTTTAGAAGAAATGCAAATTCTCACTTGGAAATAGCTCATACCTAAGGTTTTAAAGTTTTGACAGATAGCACACAGTATGTGTTTACATTTAGTATACAGGTGATATTGAGGCAGAATTCATGAAACCATTATTCTTCTTATTTGTGAATACCCCGGTAATATACGACCACTGGTAATACCCTACCCGAGTATATATAGAGAAACCTTTAAACAACATCTCCTCTGAAACCACTGGACAGAATTTGATTACACTTGGCAGGGATGATCCTTGGGTCAACCTTCACAAAAGTTGCTAATATAAACTTGATCCATGTAGAACTCTGGTTGCCATGGCAACAAAAAAAAAAAAAAGAAAACTTTAAAAATCATTTTCTTCAAAACTACTGGCCAGATTTTAAAATAAATTGGTACAGATGTTCCTTGGGTCAACCTCTACCAAAGTTGCTAAAATTATTCCGATCCGTAAAAAAACATGGCCGCCAGGGGTGGGGCTTATTTGCCTTAAATGTATATAGGGAAACCTTTAAACAACATCTCCTCTGAAACCAATGGACAGAATTTGATTAAACTTGGCAGGGATGATCCTTGGGTCAACTTTCACAAAATTTGCTAAAATAAACTTGATCCATGTAGAACTCTGGTTGCCATGGCAACAAAAAAACTGGCCAGATTTTAAAATAAACTGGTCAGATGTTCCTTGGGTCAACCTCTACCAAAGTTGCTAAAATTATTCCGATCCGTTAAAAAACATGGCCGCCAGGGGCGGGGCTTATTTGCCTTATATGTATATAGAGAAACCTTTAAACAACATCTCCTCTGAAACCACTGGACAGAATTTGATTAAACTTGGCAGGGATGATCCTTGGGTCAACCTTCACAAAAGTTGCTAAAATAAACTTGATCCATGTAGAACTCTGGTTGCCATGGCAATAAAAAAAAATAAAAAAAATGAAAACTTTAAAAATCATCTTCTTCAAAACTACTGGCCAGATTTTAAAATAAATTGGTACAGATGTTCCTTGGGTCAACCTATATATCTCAGGTGAGCGATTTAGGGCCATCATGGGCCTCTTGTTTTTTTTTATTATACCCCCCACCCCCACTTAGTTTTGGGGGGTATGTAGGAGTCACTGTGTAAGTTGGTAGGTTTGCCCTTTAATTAATTTTCTTGAGTTTTCTTTGTCCCCCTATTTCTTAATAACTACTGGATGGATTTCAATCAACCTACATAGGAAATTTCACTAGCAAGCACAGATGTGAATATTGGTACTGATGTTATGTTTAAATGATTTTTCTTTGAGTTATGGTTCTTTGATAATTTTCTTTTGATTTCTTTGTCAGCGCTATTTCACAGTTACTACAGAATGGCTCTCAATCAAACTTCATAGCAAGTTCACTAACAAGCACAGATGTGTACTGATGTTACAGCTAGTTGAATGATTTTTTAGCTCACCTGAGCACAACGTGCTCATGGTGAGCTATTGTGATCGCGATGGCGTCCATGCGTGTGTCCAGCGTCAACAATTTCCTTGAAACAACATCTCCTCCTAAACTGCTAAATGGATTTTGACCAAACTTTACAGGAGTCATCCTTATGATGCCCTCTTTCTAAGTTGTTCAAATTATTTTGATTGTTAGAAAAAGTAGGTCACAGGAGCTAAAAATAGATTATAAAAATGCTAACTTTGAAAATCTTCTTTTGCAAAGCTGCAAGGCCTAGAGCTTAGATATTTGGTGTGTAGTTAATTGTGGACCTAGCTCTACCAAGATTTTTCAAATCATGACGCTGGGGTCAAAATTGACCCCGCTTTAGGGGTCACTTGATTTTACATAGGCTTATATAGGGGAAAAAAATAGAAAAATCTTCTTCTCAGAAACCATTAGGCCTGGAGCTTAATTATTTGGTATGTAGCATTGTCTAGTGTATCTCTACCAAGTTTGTTCAAATCATAACCCTGGGGTCAAAATTGGTCCCGCCCCAGGGGTCACTTGATTTTACATAGGCTTAAGGAAAAACACTAGGAAAATCTTCTTCTTATCTTTTACATAGGCTTAAATAGGAAAATCTAGAAAAATTATCTTCTTAGAAAACACAAGGCCAGGAGTTAAGATATTTATTGTGTATTGTTGCCTTATGGACATCTACCAATTTTGTTCAAATCATGGCCCTGCTATCAAAATTAGCCCCGTCCATGGGGTCACTTGATTTTACATAGAATTATATGGAAACAAAACTAGAAAAATCTTCTTCTCAGAAACCACAAGGCCTGGAGTTTAGATATTTATTGTGTATTATTGCCTTATGAACATCTACCAAGTATGTTCAATCATGGCCCTGGGATCAAAATTGGCCCCGCCCCGGGGTCTCTTGAATTTACATAGACTTACATAGGAAAGATTTTTAAAAGATATCCTTGTCAGAAACCACAAGAACATGGGTTTAGATATTTTGTATGTAACATGGCCTTGTGGACCTGAACTAAGTTTTCAAATCATGGCTCTTGGGGTCACCTGATTTTTTACAGTTTCTGTTTTCAATTAAGATTATTTTGCTGTTTTATAAACAGCAATGAAGAGTGTTAATCAGGTAAGCGATTCAGGGCCATCATGGCCCTCTTGTTTTAGTTGTGGAGAATTTTCTCCCCTGTGCCATTTCTCAGAACAATAGCATCACTTTCCACAATGTTATCATTGTTAGCAGAGTGCATCATGAGGGTTATGGAATGTGAGCACATTTTATGTTGCTTTGCAAAATTTTCTGTTTGATCTACCTATTACTAACTTAGTTTTCATTAACTGGCACTTTTTGGAGAGCAATTTTGTGACAAGAAGTGATGTGGGGGGTATTCATCACCTATAGAGATAACTCTGTTTTTTCCACTTTTTTTTTACCACTGTTTCATAAATTAGATTAAAAGCCAATATAGTAATCCAGTAAGGCACAGAATAACCTTGTCCCTCTATTTCCTGTCTTCCTGCCATTAATATTCTTACCTCCACACAAAGAGTATCCAAAATGTAAATGTTATTTTGAATGGCTTAAATATTTAACCCTTTCCCTCATAGAGGAAACCATGAAAAGACCTGTGCGAACAGCATAAAACCAGATCAGCCTGCGAGTAACTCACAGGCTGATCAGGTTTTATGCTGTTCGCTGCTCCTCAGTGGTCTGGAAATGAGGATTTTGTAATTAAATTTGGTAAGGTTTAACTGTGGTTTTCTGCAGATCAGGCTTTATGTGGTACCTATTGAGGGCGCCAAATGAGTCTATATGAGGGAAAGGGTTAAATGCACAACGTGTTAAATGTCCATTTGCTAGTTGAAAATCCCTTGGTTGATGTATGGAGAGTAAAGGAACAAATTGATGGTGTGTGTCCACTGATGAGGATTTTCTTGAAGTTCTCTGGTTTTCTTCAACGTGAAGGACCTCATTAAAGCCCATATCTGTGCCAATTAAGATATATTTATAAGCAGTATGTTTTGCTAAATTGTAAGGTAACTAAAAATTTATCTCATAAATGTTTACATACAAATTCATGACTTAATTGATGAATAATGATCTACCGAAGTTTAAATAGTGTAAGAAATAATGGATTTTTTTTTTGTTATGCACACTTTGTAGAAACTGAGCTACAATATAGTATATTCTGATCTTGGTCTGCTTTGTTTGCCATAAACTGTATGAAAAAGTACCAATAACAGTTTGACATGGCGTAATGTGACTGTTATTTCAGGAGCTGGAATCCGAGGCCGACCAGTGTGCCGTTTGCATAGAACCCTACAAAGTGTCTGACGTCATCCGGGTTCTACCTTGCAAGTAAGTATACTGAATCTTTAAATTGTGTCTTCATCATCAATATGTACTACAGTGGTTACACGATTCCTCGAGATCAGACGGGATCTGCAAAAACTCGAATAATTGCCGTATTCGAGGAATCATTTATATGTCAAAACTCAATACATTTATATTTGTTGATACTTTTCACTTTACTTTTTTAATTATTTTGTTTCCTTTAGCCTTTTATAGTACTTTTTATACATAGAATATGTTTAACCATTACAAAAACAAGACGGTCATAGCTTTCATTGCGAGAATTAAGTCAGAAATATATTCTTTATTACAGATAATTTGATTGAAACCCTTTGTTTTAGTTTGTGTATATGGCAACGTTGTATGCTTTTTACATTCTTGTAATAAACACAAAACATTTTGCCGTGTTCCTCCAAATTAAGAGAAAAAGAATAACACACAAACAAACAAAATCGACTCCATTGATGACAAATGATTAATCATGCAGACCCGTCGCAGTTTGTTACATGATCAGTAGGTGCAAAAATATGTTTTACATGTCCGTGTTTATATAACAATTCACCTATGTACTCTCCGGAGGCTTGACCATGTGTGAAAACAAATACAAACCATCTTGACTAAGGTGTTAATTACAGTGACAGGTGGTCATAGGGCCGGAGTATGGTTGTCAAGGAGATACAGATATGTTTTGATGTCCACTTCAAGGAATCCATAGAAATTATATAGTATATACTATTTAGGGACAAAGGATGGAGCTCAAGGAATCCAAAATCACCTGTTTGAAGAATCGCCCATAAATTCATATTGAAAAAGAAGGGCTAAAACAAGGGACTGGGCTTGTAGCTCTAGTCATCGCGGGTATTCAATGAATCGCCACATTGGGGAATCGCGTGACCACTGTACATGATACTTGATTGCTAGTTGATACCTTAGATGGATTTATCAATAAATTACCCCCCCCCCCCCCCCCTTGAAAATTCATTTGATAGACTTCACCTTTTCTAAAATAATTTCAACCTCCTCACCAATTGGATGATAATGGTCGATACTATTCATTGGAAATGAGGAAAAATTGTATGTGTAAGTGTAACCTTTTCTGATCATTATTTTCAGTCTGATCAAACAGCTCCTCTGTCTGCTCTGGTCTGCCTATGCCTCAAAATGGGTTATAAATCACCAGAGATCTGTCATTGTCACATCATTCAATATCAAGATGATTTGAAGTCCACTCTTGCTACCTCTGGGTGCCATTAACACTAATTGCTTTACATAATGAGCCCATTCTTCAATTAGTCAAATTTGTTTTTGTGATTTGAGGCCAGTTGTAAACTGTTGTAAACTGCTTGCAGATTGAATCTGGGGGTTTCATCTCCACTACGGTTGACAGACAGGAGAGATAATTATGTTAAATTGAGTCTGTGTATAGGTGCCATGTCTGCAGGCAGGATTAAAGTTAAGTCTTAACAGACTTTTTTTCCCATGATAGAAATATAATTGAGATATTGCATTAACCTCACATTGAATAATTTAAAGTCCTTCATATTTAGGTCCAAAATTATGGAATTCCTGTATGTACAGCTTCCACTGTTTACAAATTTAAACATTCTTATTTAAAGTGACAGTTCCCCAGAGTTTGACGAGTAGTTTTCTTTTATCTTGTTTGTTATTTTATATATTTTGTTCCATTTTACACATACTTGAATTTAATCTTTAATCCCACCACTGTCATTAATGTTTACTTTTCATTCTCTTCTTCTCATACCACTTTCTTTCTTCCCTGTCTGTCTTACACAGATAACCAAACACAATTACTACATACATTGTTAATTTATATTTACTTATATCTAAAAGTCTTTACAGTCCATAAATCCTTTCCTTGCATTCTGAATTTCTTCACTGAATTTCAAACATTGTCAAAAAGCCATAAACCCTAGCATTACCAAATCTGAACTTTAACGGAACCCAAAAGAACCAAAAGTCACTATCAGAGCTAAAAAGAGCCTCACAAGAACCCAAAAGACCCTTCTGACCTCTTCGCGACCCCTTTTATACTCAGTGGTCATTTTAGCTTGTTAGCATGGTAATGATCTTATCATGTAGCATTGTCTTTAGCTAATCTATTTTAAGTTGCTTACAAACAGGCTAACAAAATTCTAAAAAATATCATTATTTGAATACTTTATTATACCCCCCACAAACGTAGTTTGGGGGGGTATATAGGAGTCACCATGTCGGTCCGTCTGTCGGTCCGTTCGTCTGTAGTTTTTTTGTCCACGCTATTTCTCAATAACTACTGGATGGATTTCAATCAAACTTCATAGGAAGCTTCACTGGTGAGCATAGATGTGCATATTATGAAATTGTTACGGTTGATTGACTTTCTTTTGAGTTATGGCCCTTTGCTGATTTTCTGGAGTTTTCTTTGTCCATGCTATTTCTCAATAACTGCTGGATAGATTTCAAACAAACGTCATAGGAAGCTTCAGTATCAAGCACAGATGTGCATATTATGAAATGGTTACGGTTGACTGATTTTCTTTTGAGTTATGGCTCTTTGCTGATTTTCTGGAGTTTTCTTTGTCCACGCTATTTCTCAATAACTACTGGATGGATTTCAATCAAACTTCATAGGAAGCTTCAATATCAAGCACAGATGTGCATATTATGAAATGGTTACGGTTGACTGATTTTCTTTTGAGTTATGGCCCTTTGCTGATTTTCTGGAGTTTTCTTTGTCCACGCTATTTCTCAATAACTACTGGATAGATTTCAAACAAACGTCATAGGAAGCTTCAGTATCAAGCACAGATGTGCATATTATGAAATGGTTACGGTTGACTGATTTTCTTTTGAGTTATGGCCCTTTGCTGATTTTCTGGAGTTTTCTTTGTCCATGCTATTTCTCAATAACTACTGGATGGATTTCAATCAAACTTCATAGGAAGCTTCACTGGTGAGAAACATCAATTTATTGTGACTTACCTCCTATACCTGGGCACCTGATTGTAAACAAAGGCTGTGTGGGGGTATTCATCACTTTTAGTGATAGCTCTAGTTTATTATACCCCCACAAATGAAATTTGGGGGGGTATATAGGAGTCACCCTGTCGGTCGGTCGGTCCGTCCGTCGGTTGGTCTACAAATATTTGTCCGGAGCATTTCTCCAAAACTACTGTACCTATGTTGATGAAACTTCATAGGTAGATAGACCTTGATGAGAGGAAGTGCAGTGCATAAGAACCATAACTCTGCATGTATTTTGAAAGGAGTAATTGCCCTTTGTCATTTTTAATCTTTTGATTTTGTCCGGACCATAACTCCAATACTAACGTAGCTAGGTTGATGAAACTTCATATGTAGATAGACCTTCATGAGAGGAAGTGCAGTGCCTAAGAACCATAACTCTGCATGTATTTTGAAAGGTTATTCCATGTCATTTTTTCTTGTTGTTTCCACCATAACTCCAATATCTAAGTACATTGTTAATTTCATATGTACATTATCATGTAAAAGTACAGTCCAAAACCTACTTGCATTCTGAATTTTCCCTGTATTTAAATCATTTGTCAAAAAGCATAACCCACATACCAAATACTGACGTTTATGAACTCAATAAGAATCTATAGAGAATAGAGCTAAAAAACCACAAGAAACTCTAAAGACCGTTTTGAACTTTTGATGACCCCTTTTTATACTCAGTTGGGCATTTTAGCTTTGTGTGTCTGTAATGATCTTCTGTGCTATTGTCTTTTAACTAATCAATTTTAAATTGCTTACAAACAGGCTATACCAAATTTCTTTTTCCAACTTACAGCTCGGTTTATTGCTTTAATCTCATTGGATGCTAACACAATCAGTGGAAATGTTAGGGCATTAATCATCAGTCAATTTACTACAGGAAGTCTGTTTTATTACATTAAATCTTGAAGCTTTTAAAATATAAAATTCATTTTTGAATACTTTATTTTCATTTATTTACATTAAATGGAATTGCAAGGCATTATGTTTATAAAAATCATAACATATTTTGGTATTTTGTTGCATATAAATTTGTATTAATGATATTGTTTCATTTTTGTGTGTCATATGGAAGATTGGTTTATTTATGTGTGCCATATGGAAGATTGGTCCATTTATGTGTGCCATATGGAAGATTGGTCCATTTATGTGTGCCATATGGAAGATTGGTTTATGACAAATACATTATTCACTTTAAGGTAATCCATCCTCCATTAAATTATAATCATGGTCATTCAGTTTAAAAGACTTCAGTGCAGATGCAAGCTTCCATTGACTTGGAGTTATAGGCTCTTTTGTTCAAAGTCTATAAATGCTTGCATTTACTATGAATCTCACAGTCACTTGATGGACCATAATCACAATTTAATGATGAATGAATTACCTTCAGTAAAGACTTTCCTTTCTTACTGTTTTTGTTGACACTTTAATTCATGGGCTTGATGTATTTATCAGATTATCTGATGGATTCCTAGCTTTTTCTTTCATGTTATTTTATGACAGTTATGCCTTTCAACAATCTCCAGTCAGTAAACAGGACCACATCAACCCTTTTATATACAGAAATGATTCTCCAATAAGTACTTATATAACACTTATGCACTTGACCGTAGATTGACTCTGACCTACTGAACGACTAAGTCCTCGGTCCTTTATTTGTAAATATATAAGCTAGGCATGTACCAGTACTGACCCCCTCTTATGGGTCTCCATTAAGTGGGCCTACAGTCTTTGAAAACCTGTCCTGATGTCAGAAATATTAGCATCTTGATTTAAGTAATTTTTAGCTACATATTTATACAAGTTAGAGAGATTTCTAATGAAAATGAAAGCTAAAACAGGCTGTCATGATCACATGGTAGCAGTGTCTGACACCAAATTGCATCTGAAAGTCAATTTGTCTAGGACTCCCAAATTTTAGGGCTCTTTAGTCCATCAGATTGACAGCAGAAATAACTGTGAGAATTGAGCCAATAATTAATTTTTACGTGGACACTGACTTTGAAAACAGTGAGTCCCCAGAACACCTTGCTTAGATAAGTTAATGTTGAACACTGGGTAGGGTGTTAAACTCTTGAGGTCAAAGTTCTGGGTTCAAGCACTGAAGGTGGTGGGGAAGCACTTTACTGACTAGTATGACATTCATTTTGGTCATAAGTAGCCATGCCTTGATTGGTTTCATAAAAATGATGCAACTGTAAATTTTACTTATTGTAAAACAAGTTTTTAAATCTTATACAGTCCCTCTCAATGGTTCCTGGGTTGGACCAGTTCTTTGTACCCTGGGAGGCCTTAAAAACTCTTACTTCAAGCTGAAACCAAAGTTTAAGAACGCAACCTTCAGATTCTTAGTTATTGAAACTTCCTCTTGACTGAAAAGTTATCACTTCTCTTGACACAAAATGATGTTCCATAGGCGCATGTACTTTTACCAGGAAAACCAGTCGTGTCCGCAAGATTATATAATTGTCTCTGCCACGGGCAGTCTGCCAGGCAGATAACCAATCATGTCTGATATGGAACGCCATTTTCTCGTTACTGTCACTTCGGGCAACTATCAGTGGACAGCAACTGACATATCTTGTTAGGGCACCGTAGAATTAGATGCCCAAAGTCTGCAAGGAGACAATATATATTCATTTATCTATATACTTTTTAATGATATAATATTTCATGGGAATTAAGAAAAATAGAAGATAGACAAATTTGTTCTTTTGAATGATGAAAGTTAAGGATGACTGGCATATGACAAATTTATTTATGGCGACAGTAACTGTTGTAGAAATAAAGGATGAACCTTTTATTAAAATGGGTTCTACAGACTGATGCATACCAAGATTGTCAAAGTAACCGCTGATGGTATTCTTGCGTGTCATGTTCAGAATCCAATTTCTTAGACTTGTCAGACTAATCCTAGCCCCAGTTTCAGGATAATTTGATTTGATTTACTGTGTGTGGTATCATGCCAGCTAGGATAATTTGATTTACTTATGTGTGGTATCATGCCAGCTGTCTGATGGATTGTCGGTAATTTGATTTCATCAATATCTGCTGGGCAAACATGCCCAGCATAAATTGTCAGAGGATTTGATTCTACTTAATCAAAGTATCCTGCCACATGGGCAACATGACACCACACACAATTATAGATGGCATGATACCACATATATGGCATGATACCACACATAGTAAATCAAATTCTCCTGTCAATTCATCATATAGCTGGCATGATACCACACATAGAAATTAAAATTAACCGGACAATCCACCATATAGCTGGCATGATACCACACAATGTGTGGTATCATGCCATCTGTAATATGTGTGTGGTGTCATGTTGCACACAACTGTGGCAGGATATCTTGTCAATTTAATTGGTGATTGGTAAAACTACATGCCAATTGGGTTAATTGTGTGTGGTGTCATGTTGCCCATGTTGCAGGATACTTTGATTAATATGTGGTATCATGCCATCTATAATTGTGTGTGGTGTCATGTTGCCCATATGGCATGTGTGGCAGGATACTCTGTACTAAGTATGGCATCAAGCAATGCGTTGGATGGGTTTATATTGATAATGTTAATCAATACATTATCATGCCACATCTGATTGATTCATCAGGATACTAAGCTAGGTATGGTACAATTTTGCATGTTTAATTGGTATGGTATTGCCTTGCAGCTGTCTCACATTGACTGAGGTATATCTGGTAGAACATTAACCCTTTCCCTCATATAGACTCATTTTGACGCACTCAATAGGTACCACATAAAGCCTGATCTGCAGAAAACCACAGTTAAACCATACCAAATTTAATTACAAAATCCTCATTTCCAGACCACTGAGGAGCAGCGAACAGCATAAAACCTGATCAGCCTGCGAGTTACTCGCTGGCTGATCTGGTTTTATGCTGTTCGCATAGGTCTTTTCATGGTGTCCTCTATGAGGGAAAAGTTAAACAAGTAAAAAGTATACTGTTCAAGTTCTTAAAATGGGCAGCTAACAGTATGAAACCACATGTGACAAATAAAAAAGTCCTAGACAGTTAAAAAGCTATTATTAAACAAAAAATATGCCTGTCAGAGCATGACTTTTTTTATCAGATTTCCTTAGACAAAACAAGAAAATGTGATTGTTACCTATTTATCAGATTTCTTTAGAAAAATAAGCTGCTGTCAAGGACTTGATATTTGATTGGGTAAGTGGTAGTTTGACTTGTTAATTAAACGCAACAATTAGACTTACAGGCTAATCATGTCTTTTTTACTGATTGGTAAGGTAGTTTCAGGATTGTCATTCGTTGAAGGTTGTGAGAGAATTAAACACTTGCGACACTGGTCAGGCAGTTGTTAATCTGCTTACTCTTCAGCTTTGTGGTCCGGCTGTGGTCATTGACACATCTTTGTTTTTATGAGGTCAGTGGCTGGCCTAAGATGATTATCTTCCAATGTATCAGTATTGGCCCCAGGTGTCATGGTGTGCCTTGGGTCTGTTGTGTTCAGCTCACAGTGGGCTGGAGATTGTTCCTGAAGGATGATTGCTTGTTTTTCATGTGCACAACATACCATTGCTAGGGTACATCCTAGAACATCAGTGATCAAAGGCTATTGACTGACCTCCTATTCTAGTGTTCAGAAGTCATAAGGATGAGGGATTTGAGCAGTGTGTCCATGCTTCAAGATATACAGTGAATCCAGTTTGATAAGTGAATCATTCTATCAGATCAGAGCTATATACAATTTTATCTCTATTTGAAAATAAAGATTAAAGATCCCCCCCCCCAACCACCACCACACACACGCAAAATGAGATTCAATTTATATTTCATCCATTTCTTGTTTAGATTCTGTTAATTTCGAAGTCCATGTGAAATGATTTGTGTCTCAGTAAATTATATTTTTTCATTTTTGGCAATTTGGAAATAAACCTAGCATGCAGTATCAGAGAGCATTAATGAATTATATAATGTTAGACATATATGCAGCTTTGGAATGTGATTTATACCAACAAAATATAAACTCATGTATTGCAATATTGTGAATCGTGGGAGATAAGCTGTGGTTCAGTGAATATGCACATAACTGTGGGTCTAAAGTTGTGGATTTGAAATCCATCTTGGGCACAGTATTGCTTATTCAGGTGCAAAGTACTGGTCCAACTCAGAAATGGTGAAGAGGGATTAGTATAAGTTGTAAGAACTTGCTTCCCAATTGACCTTAACCCTTTCCCTCATATAAACTCATTTTGACAAACTCAATAGGTACCACATAAAGCCTGATCTGCAGAAAACCACAGTTAAACCTTACCAAATTTAATTATAAAATCCTCATTTCCAGACCACTGAGGAGCAGCGAACAGCATAAAACCTGATCAGCCTGCGAGTTACTCGCAGGCTGATCTGTAACTCGCAGGCTGATCTGGTTTTATGCTGTTCGCATAGGTCTTTTCATGGTGTCCTCTATGAAGGAAAGGGTTAAATGAATAAGTTTCAGCTCACTTAACTACACACTAAGATCTTGATTAATAACCATAGGATTTGCTTCAAGGGATAGTCTTTATTTGTACAATTTTTATCTACATGTCAGTCTGACATGGAGAGGTATTTCTATCTGTGAATTGGGAAAGTAGGCAAACTGCTAAATAATTACTTTCCATTTGAGACAGAAATTCTAGACTCTTGTAAGGAATTTATGTCATTAAAAGGCAATTTCAAGAAATTGTATATGAGAGTAGAAAATTTTATTTCAGTCTTGAAAGAAAATTCACCAAAATGTGACTCTTTTACAGATAGTAAGGTCATTTATTGCAGTTGTCTCCTGTGGTTGTCTACGGAAATGCCATAAACACAGTGTTTGAGTAATTATTGCACCACTGCACCGTCCCTGGAAGATGAATTTAGCATTTCTAATACACATTCTGACATTAAAAGAGAGGGGGATGCTGGCAGGGAAATTGTGGGCAGGGAAGATTGCCTCTGGGAGTGGCAGAAGATGGACTTCTGGGAATAAACATAGACAGACTGTCAGCCACCATTAGCATACAGGTCCTCTTTCATTTACCGGTCCAGGAAATGTGACCTGCAAGTTTCCGCGCCAGACATCAGGGGGCCTTTGGACAAACATTTTCTCTTCCTGTGCAAATTTCACAACAGTTTTTGTCAAAAAAAGAAATAAAAAAAAAAAGAAAAAAAAAAAAGATAAGTTAAATCTTATATCTAATATGTTAGGAATCAGAATTTAAAACTTGCATTTAGCCCTCTTGTTGCTTACTGGGTTGAACCAGTACTTTGCATTGAACATTGCTTTCACTCTTGGTTTCAACCTTTTGATCTATAAAGAAGTGATGAGTAAATGTATCAAAAGTGAAAAAAAAAATGTTTTTCCACATTCTATCACACACACACCAATCTTCCTGAAAATTGGTACACAATTAGAAAAACCTGTGTTAAAAACAAGACTCATTGCCTTGTTTATCTGAATCTATGTTTTCTATGATTATGAATAATTAAAAAAAAAAAAATATTATATATATATATATATAATAAAGAAATATCAGGTTTTTATTACCTGAATTTTAAGGTTTACATTTTTCTCTTATTTTTTTTCTACATTTCATAATATATTTATTATTTTAGGTTTCATTTTATTTTTAATAATAGTACTTCAACATCTGATTATATGATAATTATGTACCCTAAAAAAGAAATAAAAATATTATCTCAGTAGTAAAATTATTTTAATTTGTTTAACATGTTACCACAAACCATGCTGTCACAATAAGTAACCTTTGATGTGGTAATGTTGAGTCCTCTGTTATAACTTGAAAGTGGCTTTGGTTTAAATATTGGAATGTTTCCCTCATATTATTAGAGAAAATTATTTTGCTTCTTGCTGGTTTGGTTCATATTTTTTCATGTCTTTTTTACCCTTACTTCTTGCTGGTTTGGTTCCCAATTTCTTTCAGCTTCCTGCTGGGTTGGTTCCCAGATTCTCTCATCCTTTTAACCTTGTTTAGTTTCCAATTTCTCTTCTTCTACAGTAGGTTTGGTTCCCTGTTTCTCTTCCTCCTGCTGGCTTTGTTCCCAGTTTCTCTCTTCTCCCCTGCATGATGTTACACTTATTATGCAACAAATAAATTAAAAAAAAAAAAGACTCAGTTGTAGGACTTTCTTGTGCTGGTTGTGGCTGCAGTGTTTAGAGAGTCAGCCCATCACCTGACAGCTCTGGGTTCAATTCCAAGCTCTGGCATAGCCTGGTGGTAAAAAGTGATAACCCTTTGCTTGGCATTCAGTGTAGCTGAGTAGTTCCAGAACTAGTTGGCCCAGGATTAGGATAATGTGAATTGGTGTGTGAATCATTGACAAAGCCCACAAATGACTGAACTACAGTAAACTTCATTTTCATCAGGGTCATAAGGAATTCCCTATTATAGCGAACAAATTTTAAGGCCCATATTTATCCCCTTCTTTCTTCTAAACGATAAAGTACTTTTTAAAGTAAATTTGGTTAGAGAGAATTATTCGCTGTCATATATTAGTAGGACTGTAAACATGACCAAGGTACCTGTCTGTCCATAATTATAAAATAAAATGTAACCAAAGGGGCCTAGCACGTTGTCCAATTTGCACTGGATTTTTGAACTGCACATATGCAACAAAATAATATCTGATTCTTTTGTCTAATTAACCTTTCAAATGTTAACATTTTTTTTTACCATCCAAAAGCTGCAATGAGATGCCATGTGATCAGTGGCCGACCTGGTTTTCATAAATGAACACACATGGTCTGTGGCACATTGTCTGTTCCATTAATCTTTTACCTCATGATATTTGTATACCAATATCTGACCTTATAAATTTACTGAACTTTGAAAAGGTATATGAGACAATGGGTTTTTCTTTGCCATGCAAACTGTTTAGAAACTTACCTAGATATTGTATGAGCAAACAGGGGAAACTGGATAATGCAGTTCCTTTAGGAGGAACCTTTTATATCTGGGTCTGCTCTGTTTGCAGTTGCATCTAAACAAGTCTATCTGAGGTAAAAGGTTTGAAGAAGATAACCCATGCTGTTCAACCTGTCCAAGCTTGTCTCTACTCATCAACCTTCTATATGAAGCTGAGTCCATTTATACGGTTAATAGAACTGAAAAAAAAACTCCTCAGAAATATTTTATTTTGACTCAAAGTTATTACTATGAACTTATTCCAAAGTGTGCTTGAGTGGGTGTGACAGTATGTCAAACAAAGGTTGTGTTTACTGAATAAAATAAAATGTCACACAGCTGTAGTGAGATCAACTGCAGGGACATTGCCAACCAGTGCATCTCTGTGGGGGGTCTTGTTGACCCAGACAATGATTGCACTGAGTACCTGCATCAAACGTTGCATCGAAGGTTGTGTTCTATAATGTTTTATGTTGATCCTTACCCTGCTGGAACCTTAAGTGCAAACCTTTGCCACCAGTATCTTTACTGTTGGGTGACCAACTACCAAGTTTTCATCTTGTTATCCCTAAAATTGATAATGGAACAGTTCCAAAAAAGATGCTGGTTTAGTCCATTTGAGAAATTCAGCAGGTTAAGGGTAAACATTTTGTGAATAATTTTGAATATTCCCTCCTATTGTACAGAAATTGAAGTAATTCGGCATGATTCACCGCCTGAACCTTTTTTCACAAGCAGATAAGCTAAATGCAAGACCAAATCTCAAGGTGACAGGACATTTAGAGTATCCTTGAATATTCATCAAGGTTGGGCCGATTGTTGTCTCAGCTAGATGACTGAAACATCAGTGGAATCTGTTGTTATTGATCTCATCTAAGTATATGTATTGGGGAAGCTCTCCTTTCTATCTTCATGTGGATTGCCTGATTTAATTTACAGAAGATCTAATGCTTCAAGGATTGAGGGGAGACTCAATTATCTATCATTACAGACAGTTACATATCTGGGACTAATAGTGTGATTACTGGTATAGGTTGTAATGTAGATAGGTTGTTTTTTCTGTTATAGATAGATTTAAAATGTTAAATCCTGGGAGTAGTAATTTTCTTTTCTTCTAAAGTTTTACGGTTTTGAAGGACTGGCATTAAAAGCTTTTAATTTGGATTTTCAATCAGGAGAGTAATTTCTTTAAGGGATACAACATGAGATGACATTTACATATGATGGATTTCATGTGAAATTGCATTACGGGGATTACTGTCTTGGGGGTATTTGACAGATGTAAATTAACAACTGGAGTGCTAAGTATTTATGTACTTGCAACCAAAATAACTTATGTACTTGCTTCATTTGATGTACAGCCAAAATAACTTTCATGTACTTTTTATTCAGAGATTCCCATATCCAATAAAGATCTTTGGATCAGATTTCAGACTTTTTTGAGTCAGATCAAATTGTACACATTTTAAAGCTTACTGAATGAGTTCAGCATTTAATATTTAAAATTAATGTTTGCCCTGAAATTTGAAGGTTTTTTGCATTGAGATGGTCTTTATAATTACTAAGTTGGTCTTTATGTATGTTTGGCTTCATGTCAAGTGGTCTATATGTTGAGGTGGTCTATATATCTTAAGTGATCTATATCTAAAAGTGGTCAGTATATTGAGTGGCTTTATATCAAAGTGATCTATATATTGAGTGGCTTTATATCAAAGTATATTAGTGGCTTTATATCACAGTGGTCTATATATTGAGTAGGCTTTATATCAAAGTGGTCTATATATTGAGTAGGCTTTATATCAAAGTGGTCTATATATTGAGTGGGCTTTATATCACAGTGATCTATATATTGAGTAGGCTTTATATCACAGTGGTCTATATATTAAGTAGGCTTTATATCACAGTGGTCTATATATTGAGTAGGCTTTATATCACAGTGGTCTATATATTGAGTAGGCTTTATATCAAAGTGGTCTGTATATTGAGTAGGCTTTATATCACAGTGGTCTATATATTAAGTAGGCTTAATATCACAGTGGTCTATATATTGAGTAGGCTTTATATCACAGTGGTCTATATATTGAGTAGGCTTTATATCACAGTGGTCTATATATTGAGTAGGCTTTATATCACAGTGGTCTATATATTAAGTAGGCTTAATATCACAGTGGTCTATATATTGAGTAGGCTTTATATCACAGTGGTCTATATATTGAGTAGGCTTAATATCACAGTGGTCTATATATTGAGTAGGCTTTATATCACAGTGGTCTATATATTAAGTAGGCTTAATATCACAGTGGTCTATATATTGAGTAGGCTTTATATCACAGTGGTCTATATATTGAGTAGGCTTTATATCACAGTGGTCTATATATTGAGTAGGCTTTATATCACAGTGGTCTATATATTAAGTAGGCTTAATATCACAGTGGTCTATATATTGAGTAGGCTTTATATCAAAGTGGTCTATATATTGAGTAGGCTTAATATCACAGTGGTCTATATATTGAGTAGGCTTTATATCACAGTGGTCTATATATTGAGTAGGCTTAATATCACAGTGGTCTATATATTGAGTAGGCTTAATATCACAGTGGTCTATATATTGAGTAGGCTTTATATCAAAGTGGTCTGTATATTGAGTAGGCTTTATATCACAGTGGTCTATATATTAAGTAGGCTTAATATCACAGTGGTCTATATATTGAGTAGGCTTTATATCACAGTGGTCTATATATTGAGTAGGCTTTATATCACAGTGGTCTATATATTGAGTAGGCTTTATATCACAGTGGTCTATATATTGAGTAGGCTTAATATCACAGTGGTCTATATATTGAGTAGGCTTTATATCACAGTGGTCTATATATTAAGTAGGCTTAATATCACAGTGGTCTATATATTGAGTAGGCTTTATATCACAGTGATCTATATATTGAGTAGGCTTTATATCACAGTGGTCTATATATTGAGTAGGCTTTATATCACAGTGGTCTATATATTGAGTAGGCTTTATATCACAGTGGTCTATATATTGAGTTGGCTTTATATCACAGTGGTCTATATATTGAGTAGGCTTTATATCACAGTGGTCTATATATTGAGTAGGCTTTATATCACAGTGGTCTATATATTGAGTAGGCTTTATATCACAGTGGTCTATATATTGAGTAGGCTTTATATCACAGTGGTCTATATATTGAGTAGGCTTTATATCACAGTGGTCTATATATTGAGTAGGCTTTATATCAAAGTGGTCTATATATTGAGTAGGCTTTATATCACAGTGGTCTATATATTGAGTAGGCTTTATATCACAGTGGTCTGTATATTGAGTAGGCTTTATATCACAGTGGTCTATATATTGAGTAGGCTTTATATCACAGTGGTCTATATATTGAGTAGGCTTTATATCACAGTGGTCTATATATTGAGTAGGCTTTATATCACAGTGGTCAATATATTGAGTAGGCTTTATATCACAGTGGTCTATATATTGAGTAGGCTTTATATCAAAGTGGTCTGTATATTGAGTAGGCTTTATATCACAGTGGTCTGTATATTGAGTAGGCTTTATATCAAAGTGGTCTATATATTGAGTAGGCTTTATATCAAAGTGGTCTATATATTAAGTAGGCTTAATATCACAGTGGTCTATATATTGAGTAGGCTTTATATCACAGTGATCTATATATTGAGTAGGCTTTATATCACAGTGGTCTATATATTGAGTAGGCTTTATATCACAGTGGTCTATATATTGAGTAGGCTTTATATCACAGTGGTCTATATATTGAGTAGGCTTTATATCACAGTGGTCTATATATTGAGTAGGCTTTATTTCACAGTGGTCTATATATTGAGTAGGCTTTATATCACAGTGGTCTATATATTGAGTAGGCTTTATATCACAGTGGTCTATATATTGAGTAGGCTTTATATCACAGTGGTCTATATATTGAGTAGGCTTTATATCACAGTGGTCTATATAGTGAGTAGGCTTTATATCACAGTGGTCTATATATTGAGTAGGCTTTCTATCAATCACAGTGGTCTATATATTGAGTAGGCTTTATATCAAAGTGGTCTATATATTGAGTAGGCTTTATATCAAAGTGGTCTGTATATTGAGTAGGCTTTATATCACAGTGGTCTGTATATTGAGTAGGCTTTATATCAAAGTGGTCTATATATTGAGTAGGCTTTATATCAAAGTGGTCTATATATTGAGTAGGCTTTATATCAAAGTGGTCTATATATTGAGTAGGCTTTATATCAAAGTGGTCTATATATTGAGTAGGCTTTATATCAAAGTGGTCTATATATTGAGTAGGCTTTATATCAAAGTGGTCTGTATATTGAGTAGGCTTTATATCAAAGTGGTCTATATATTGAGTAGGCTTTATATCACAGTGGTCTATATATTGAGTAGGCTTTATATCACAGTGGTCTATATATTGAGTAGGCTTTATATCAAAGTGGTCAGTATATTGAGTAGGCTTTATATCAAAGTGGTCTATATATTGAGTAGGCTTTATATCACAGTGATCTATATATTGAGTAGGCTTTATATCACAGTGGTCTATATATTGAGTAGGCTTTATATCACAGTGGTCTATATATTGAGTAGGCTTTATATCACAGTGGTCAGTATATTGAGTAGGCTTTATATCAAAGTGGTCTATATATTGAGTAGGCTTTATATCACAGTGGTCTATATATTGAGTAGGCTTTATATCACAGTGGTCTATATATTGAGTAGGCTTTATATCAAAGTGGTCTATATATTGAGTAGGCTTTATATCAAAGTGGTCTATATATTGAGTAGGCTTTATATCAAAGTGGTCTATATATTGAGTAGGCTTTATATCAAAGTGGTCTATATATTGAGTAGGCTTTATATCACAGTGGTCAGTATATTGAGTAGGCTTTATATCAAAGTGGTCTATATATTGAGTAGGCTTTATATCACAGTGATCTATATATTGAGTAGGCTTTATATCACAGTGGTCTATATATTAAGTAGGCTTAATATCACAGTGGTCTATATATTGAGTAGGCTTTATATCAAAGTGGTCTGTATATTGAGTAGGCTTTATATCAAAGTGGTCTATATATTGAGTAGGCTTTATATCAAAGTGGTCTGTATATTGAGTAGGCTTTATATCACAGTGGTCTGTATATTGAGTAGGCTTTATATCAAAGTGGTCTATATATTGAGTAGGCTTTATATCAAAGTGGTCTATATATTGAGTAGGCTTTATATCAAAGTGGTCTATATATTGAGTAGGCTTTATATCAAAGTGGTCTATATATTGAGTAGGCTTTATATCAAAGTGGTCATATTTTTAAAGTGGTCTTATATTGAGTAGGCTTTATATCAAAGTGGTCTTATATTGAGTAGGCTTTATATCACAGTGGTCTATATATTGAGTAGCTTTATATCACAGTGGTCTATATATGAGTAGGCTTATATCAAAGTGGTCAGTATATTGAGTAGGCTTTTATCAAAGTGGTCTATATATTGAGTAGGCTTTATATCACAGTGTCTATAATTGATAGGCTTTATATCACAGTGGTCTGTATATTGAGTAGGCTTTATATCACAGTGGTCTATATATTGAGTAGGCTTATATCACAGTGGTCAGTATATTGAGTAGGCTTTATATCAAAGTGGTCTATAATTGAGTAGGCTTTATATCACAGTGATCTATATATTGAGTAGGCTTTTAATCACAGTGGTCTATATATTAGTAGGCTTAATATCACAGTGGTCTATATATTGAGTAGGCTTTATATCACAGTGGTCTATATATTGAGTAGGCTTTATATCAAAGTGGTCTATATATTGAGTAGGCTTTATATCACAGTGATCTATATATTGAGTAGGCTTTATATCACAGTGGTCTATATATTAAGTAGGCTTAATATCACAGTGGTCTATATATTGAGTAGGCTTTATATCAAAGTGGTCTGTATATTGAGTAGGCTTTATATCAAAGTGGTCTATATATTGAGTAGGCTTTATATCACAGTGGTCTATATTTGAGTAGGCTTTATATCAAAGTGGTCTGTATATTGAGTAGGCTTTATATCAAAGTGGTCTATATATTGAGTAGGCTTTATATCATATATTGAGTAGGCTTTATATCACAGTGGTCTATATATTGAGTAGGCTTTATATCAAAGTGGTCTGTATATTGAGTAGGCTTTATATCAAAGTGGTCTATATATTGAGTAGGCTTTATATCAAAGTGGTCTGTATATTGAGTAGGCTTTATATCAAAGTGGTCTGTATATTGAGTAGGCTTTATATCAAAGTGGTCTATATATTGAGTAGGCTTTATATCAAAGTGGTCTATATATTGAGTAGGCTTTATATCAAAGTGGTCTATATATTGAGTAGGCTTTATATCAAAGTGGTCTATATATTGAGTAGGCTTTATATCAAAGTGGTCTATATATTGAGTAGGCTTTATATCAAAGTGGTCTATATATTGAGTAGGCTTTATATTAACAGTGGTCTAATATTGAGTAGGCTTTATATCAAGTGGTCTATATATTGAGTAGGCTTTATATCAAAGTGGTCTATATTGAGTAGGCTTTATATCAAA
The DNA here is from genome assembly GCA_021229015.1 of Solen grandis. Lineage (NCBI taxonomy): Eukaryota > Metazoa > Mollusca > Bivalvia > Adapedonta > Solenidae > Solen > Solen grandis. Next base: position 41,958,486 of record CM037795.1, on the reverse strand, counting down.
GTGGTCTATATATTGAGTAGGCTTTATATCAAAGTGGTCTGTATATTGAGTAGGCTTATATCAAGTGGTCTATATATTGAGTAGGCTTTATATCAAGTGGTCTATATATTGAGTAGGCTTTATATCAAAGTGGTCTATATATTGAGTAGGCTTATATCAACAGTGGTCTATATATTGAGTAGGCTTAATATCACAGTGGTCTATATATTGAGTAGGCTTTATATTCACAGTGGTCTATATATTGAGTAGGCTTTATATCAAGTGGTCTATATTTGAGTCTTATTTGGTATATATGAGTAGGCTTTATATCAAAGTGGTCTATATATTGAGTAGGCTTTATATCAAAGTGGTCTATATATTGAGTAGGCTTAATATCACAGTGGTCAGTATATTGAGTAGACTTTATATCAAAGTGGGCTATATATTGAGTGGGCTTTATATCACAGTGGTCTATATATTGAGTAGGCTTTATAACAAAGTGGTCTATATGTTGAGATGGAATTTGTATCAACATGGTCTACATATGAAGTAGTCTTTATATCAATGTGGTCTGTATTTTGAGGTGGGTTTTATATATACATGGTCTATATTTTGAAGTGGTCTATATATCAAAGTGGTCTGTATTTTGAGGTTGGTTTTGTATATACATGGTCTATATTTTGAAGTGGTCTATATATTGAGTGGTCTTAATATGAGAGTTGTCTATATTTTGAGGTAAGCTTTATATCAATGTGGTCTATAATATTATGCATGTGTTAAGCTGGTCTTTATATCAAAGTGGTAAATATATTGAGACAGCAAAACTTAGTTTTTTTTTTTAAAAATATTATAATTAAATAAAGATTGCAGTAACTGCATCATTTTCAGAAAATTTCAGGCTCTTTACTTACCCATTTGCTAAATGCTAATATCTCAGTATGAAGCAGAGTACCCAGTTATCTCCATTTGTAGTCTTCAAATTGAATTAAATTCTACAAGCAATTGATAATGAAATGCATCTCAGAACAATTTTAGAATTGTTCAATCTGCAGTGTTTTACTAATATACACAGATTTGATTCAGTAAGAACCTTAAAATTGGATGCTTTTACTTCTCTGGTAAATTACACATGTGCTCTATTGGAAAAGTAATCATTCTTGATAGCCAGTATTTAGATGAAGCTGATTCAGATTCTCTCTAGGAAAAAAGTTTATAACTTAACCTCATTTAGGCTCATTTTGACACTTTTTGCAAACAGCTGGCCCAGATCAGAGGCAGATTCTTGATCAGGGTCTTCTCTGTTTGCTCCTACAATTTTATAGCTTAGATCCTACATAATATTCATGGCAAATATTCCATCGTCAAGTTCAATGAATTAATATTCATAAAGTCAAAAATCTGTACATGAATATTCATGAGATAATTGGTTAAACCTTTACTACCCAGTTGCTTCATTTTACACTAAAAACGTAAAATAGCCAGATCAGTCTGAGGCAGGCCTTTTTTCAAATGTTGGGGGGAAGGGCCTTATTATTATGTTTTGGGGAAAATATCACCATTTTCTTCTCATTGGAGAAAGAAAAATCCTGGAGGAAAAAGCAAAATTAGGCAAAACTGCATGAATTTCAAAAAAAATTCAGAGGGGGAAGAGACCTATGAACAGTACCAGGTAAAGAAGGAAAAAAAGCCATGTGAAGAAAGTTTTTCAGTCTTAACTGGGTGTACAGCATTATGAGATCTTAGAAAGGGCACTATGGTTTAACCCTTTCCCTCCTAGAGCCTGCGAGTAACTCGCAGGCTGATCAGGTTTTATGCTGTTCGCTGCTCCTCAGTGGTCTGGAAATGAGGATTTTGTAATTAAATTTGGTAAGGTTTAACTGTGGTTTTCTGCAGATCAGGCTTTATGTGGTACCTATTGAGTGCGTCAAAATGAGTCTATATGAGGGAAAGGGTTAATGGTAGTGGACATAATTTGAAGGACATGAGTTGGAACTCCGTCCCAACACAGGAACCGCGGGAAGGGATTATTTTCTTTATTTAGAGCTTGTCCAGCAATGGAAGTAAAAAGAAATTTAACAAACATTTCATCTAAAAAGTACAGAGAAGTCATAAACAGGTTAAAACCCAATCTGTGGGCTGGAAACTTAATGCAGGCCTTTCTTGTTTTATTCTCATGGTGGCATTTGTGATTCCTCAATAGCTCTTTAGGATTGGTTTACAGAGTCGAAGTGTTCTTTATCTGTGTTATTTTGTCCTTCAATACAGAAATCAATGTTTGTGATCTAGGTACCCTCAGGAACATGAATTACTATATTAATACTGTCAATAAGATCAGTGTATTATGGAAAAGGATGGAAGATGTTTGAGGGGTCTGTTATTTCAGTTAATCAGATATTGCTGGAACTTTTCCTTTATTCCGACTTTCAGAATGCTCATTAATATGTTTTTGTGGGGATGGTGAGACATCAATGAATCTTTTGAGTTACATGAATATCCTGACTGTATATAAACATTTCTTGTCATGAAATATAAGATTGATACTTGATTTGTAGACTTCTGTTATTTTATTTTATTTATCTTTTTGCGTCCTTTTTTTTTTTTTTGAAACTCTTAGCAACATTCATCAATAGGAAATACTCACCAATTTGAACAACCCAGACAAAGATCCAGGTCTGTATTTTTTGAAAAATCTAAAATTAAGATTTCCCCTACTTAAAAATTACAAATTGCTTATACATGTAATAATGAACCATTATGATTATGAAATTGTGAAGAAAATTAAGACCTTTTTCTGTAAGAACAAGCTAAAATTAACATGAATGCTGCATTTCTGTTCTCTAGGTTCTTAGATTATATAAAGCAGTTAACCCTTTACTTCATATAGACTCATTTGTACACGTTGGTAAATAGACGAGATCCAGATCAGACAGTTGCAATAGGAGCTGTCTGATCAGGGTCTCCTCTGTTTACTCATACAATATTGTTACTCAGGTACTGCACAGTCTGTGTTGTAAAGAATAATCCATTATTTCATGTGCAATTTTAGGTTCAGTCAATGAATATTCATCAAGTTATACATTTCACATGAATATTCATGAGGTAAAAGGTAAAAGATTTTAAACATTTTAAGTCGTAGGAAAATCTGAATTTGAGGTGTTTTGTAAAACGCAGACCTGGAACCGAATGTTCATTTACCATTTCACCACAAATTTCACAGACAGATCACGCTGAGGCCTTTGTTTATATTTCTTTGTTTATTTTCAGCACAAAGAATTACAAGCATTTCTGTAATCATGGTTGATCAAAAGCATGCTGCATAAAATGCTCCAATGAAAGGGTGTATGTACTTGAAGGTTACTGCACTTGACACTAGCTGAGTTATGAGGATTTTCAGTGATTGATAGCAGTGGTTTTCTGTAGTTCACATGTTAAAAAATCATGGTAGTCTTGATAAAAGCCCTTGTTGATTTTCATGTTTTATATTGGTGTTGTTAATTGGGCTTTTTATTTTTGATTCTTTGTTTTATGAACAGCCAGGTTTAACTCAGTTGGTGGAAAGGCAGTCACTAACATCAATATTCAGATGTAGCACATGTTCCATGTTGCACCAATGCCATGTCATGGACCACAAATCTTAAAGGATAAGATTTAATGGGGGGGGGGGGGGGGAATTGCCCATGATCTCAGACATTTCAGAAAATTTCACAAGATGAAGAGTAGGCTGTTGTGTGACCTAAAACATTTTTATTTTAAAATTGATAATCCCATTGCTATGGCAACCCACAATGTTGGTCACTCTTTCAGGTCAAAAACAGTAACATCTTGAAAAATCAAGATAGAAAAGATAGTCTCCAAATGACTCGTATACTGTCGGTGGGATGTTAAACCCAACAAACAAACATTAAGGAGGAAAAAAAGTTGCAATATAGTGTGAACACATTTACAATATTTAATTCTTTCCCTCATAGAGGAAACCATGAAAAGACCTATGCGAACAACATAAAACCAGATCAGCCTGTGAGTAACTCGTAGGCTGATCAGGTTTTATGCTGTTTGTTGCTCCTCAGTGGTCTGGAAATGAGGACTTTATAATTAAATTTGGTAAGGTTTAACTGTGGTTTTCTGCAGATCAGGCTTTATGTGGTACCTATTGAGTGCATCAAAATGAGTCTATATGAGGGAAAGGGTTAAGAAAGAACACTATGTACATGGAAAGTGTTACAACACAGTATCTAAGTATAGACGTTAAGTACAGAGCACCTGCTTTGTTCCACTTTATATTGGCTTTCATTATTATAGATCGGCCTTGTAACGGTACTTCATCAAACAGTCCGTCTCTGAGTCATACCGAGTCATACCGCCTGACACATTCCTTATAGGAAACTGTGATTGTTATTGGCACTGATACATGGCTGGTGTAAATTGTTTTATGATGGCAACAGATTTTCTTGAAGTATATCCATATATAAACAAGAGTAATATCAGGTCAGAGGTCCTGATCTAGAACTTGTAATGAGTTTTTTTTCTTGCATCAATGGTGCAGATTCGTTCATTTTAGGTCAAAAAAGTACTAGATACATGGATTTGAATGCTCTTTTTGCTGCATTATTCCTGGGACTCGCTGACTTGAAAAATTATGAGCCCAAATATAGAAAATATGCATCCTAAAAGCATTTTCTGCATTGGTAAAAGAGGAGCAAGGATTTTCATGACCTTCCCAGATGCAAAGTACATGTGTACTTGTTCAACAGAGGAACTTTTAAAAGGGATTAGTATTGGTCGCACTAATTTGTTTCCCAACGGACATGAAATAAATAAGTTTAAACTTTTATGCTTTTGTTTTTATACTCCCACTCCCCTACGGGAATTGGGGGGTGGGGGCACAATATAGGAATCACTTTGTCCTGTCGGTCTGTCTGTCACAATTTTTTTGTTCGGGCTCTAACTTTACAGTGCCTCGCTGATATCTGAATGGTTTGGCACAAATGTTCACCATATTAAGACTGAGTGTTGCGCAAAAGAACCAGATTGCTAGCTCAAAGGTCAATGTCTTACATAGAGGTCAACAACAAAAAATAAATGCCAATATGCTTGTCTGGGATGTAACTTACCAATCTCTCACTGGATTTCCAAATGGATTGGCACAAATGACCACCATATTAAGATGGAGTGTCGCGTGAAAGAATCAGATTGCTCACTAAAAGGTCAAGGTCATACTTAGAGGTCAACAATAGAAAATCAATGCCAACATGCTTGTTTATGGATGATTACTCATTATGTATTGATTGTTGCTTGTTTACTTCCCATCATCATCTTAAAATAGATTGAAGACCCTCATAATGTTCATTTCATAGAAGAATTATAACTACCTCTAAAATGATCAAATTTGTGTGACAAAGGTTACAGGCTACATTCTTCCTGTATGACAGGACCATATTTTTGCAACAGACTTAGATGGGTATGTCAGCTGGTAAATAACATTAATATGTTAATGACAGACAAATAGCAGGGTAGTGTGGGTATTAATCACTTTGGTGGTAGGTCTAGTTAACTATGAAAAGCTATTTTCTGAGACTGACCTCTTTTCTGCAATTTTCTCTAAATAAAATTAATGCTATATTAAATCACAATTAGGACTCTGTTCTGGAATTGCTTGAATCAACAACATGCTGCAGACTGTTATTGAGATAAATTGTGTATAACTCATAGAAGTGCATCCAGTGTACTTTTACTTTACCCGAAAGCACTGATATTCCTGGAACGGAAATTGAAAATAGTTTTCTCTTGTGCATATTTTCTGTGCGCCTGTTCTGATTTTCATATTTTATATCAGATATTGTTATTTGGTTAATGCTTCGCCAGGATGAGGTCTATCAGGAATAGGATCACTTGGTCTACCTTAAATCTTTAGCTCATAGACACATTTGACAAGTTGGCAAACCAATAAGACCCAGATCAGACAGTTCCTGGAAGGGACGAGGGTCTCCCTCTGTTAGTGCATACAGTAATGTAGCTCAGATTCTGTTCAGTGTGTATGCTAAAAACAATCTGTTGTTTCATATTATATGGTTCAGTAAATAATTGATATTTATCAATACATAAATCTGTCTATGAATAATCATGGGGTGAAGGTTTTAAACAAGAGCAGCCTGAAATTAACTTGCAGGCTGATCTGGTTTTATGCTGTTCTTTACCAATCACCTATGGAGATCAGACTGTATCAGTTGATATGTGT
>CM037795.1:41902172-41952172 GCA_021229015.1 Solen grandis | reverse complement strand
CCTAAGGAACATCTGTGCCAAAAATTTTTGAAATCCAGCCATTACTTTTGGAGAAGAAGATTTTTTAAGTTTTTACTAAATACATATTAAGAAAACGGGCTCTGGCCCATGGCGGCCATGTTTTTCAACGAATCAAAATAATTTGAACAATCTTGGTAGAGAGTGACCCAAGGAACATCTATGCCAAATAACTTTGAAATCTTCAAGTAGTTTTGGAGTAGAAGATTTTCTAAATTTTCATATGTTTTTTCTTTCCGTTGACATGAAGTTTCTTTAAAATTGGCCCAGTGGTTTAAGAGAGATGTCGTTTTAAGTTTAATGTTGAAGATGGACAACGGACATTCATAGGTCACAATAGCTCACCTTGAGCATGTTGTGCTCAGGTGAGCTAATAAAACAAAGGGAGATATAAAACAAAGAGCTGTCAGAGGACAGCATGCTCGACTATTCAAAATGCTTGTTGGTAAATCAAATGAAATCTATTTGAATTCTTGCCCTTCACATACCCTGTTCATAATAATAGTCAAAAATGATATACCTTGATAGTCTGATACCCCATAATATTTTTATGATGTCTAAAATCAATCCCATGCCTAGTTACTGAGACATAAGCACAATAACACTGTGCATGCAAAACTTTAACCAAAAATCCAAGTTAGTAAAGGGCCATAATTTGCATGAAATTCAGTTCAAAAGTTATCCTTCTTAGTTTTCTGATGCCCCTGAAGACACTCCTTAACTTTCTAGTCAATTCCACAAGCAATTTCTGAGATATAAGCTGGATAGTAGCTTGAATGCGAACATTTAACCAAAATTCTAAGTTAAAAAGGGGGTCATAACTTTTAATATATTCCATCAAGTGTTATCTTCCTTTATAGTATGATACCCCTAAACATATTAATGATGTTTCAAATCAATCCCATGCCTGGACTCTGAGATATAAGCATGAAAGTACCTTGCATGCAAAACTTTAACCAAAATTTCTAAGTTAAAAAAGGGGCCATAACCTGTAATATATTCCATCAAAAGTTATCTACCTTGATAGTATGATACTCCTAAACATATTAAAGATATTTAAAATCAATCGCATGCCTGAATACTGAGATATTAAAGAACCTTCATGCAAAACTTTAACCAAAATTTCTAATTAAAAAGGGGCAATAAAAGTATGATACCCCTAAACATATTAAAGATGTTTCAAATCAATCACATGCCTGGAAACTAAGATATAAGCATGAGAGTATCTTGCATGCAAAACTTTGGCAAAATTTCTAAGTTAAAAAAGGGGCCAAAATTTGTAACATATTCCATCAAGGGTTATCTAACTTGGTTGTCTGATGCCCCTAAACATATTCATAAACTTTCAAGTCAATACCATGAATGGTTATTGAGATACAAACTAGATAGTAGCTTGCACGCAAAACTTTAACCAAATTTTCTATTGCATGCAAAACTTTAACCAAAATTTCTCAGTTAAAAAAGGGCCATAATTCATATTAAATTCAGTCAAGAGTTATCTACCTTGGTTGTCTGATGCCCCTGAACATATTTATAAACTTTCAAGTCAATACCATAAATGGTAACTGAGATATAAGGTTGACAGTAACTTGCATGTGAAACTTTAACCAAAAGCTGCAATGCCAACGCCGACGTAAGGGCGACTACAGTAGCTCTCATGTTCTTAGAATAGTCGAGCTAAAAAAAAATGGACCAGTTGAAGTTGTGGTTCTAGGTCACTGCACTTTTTCAAGTCGCCATCTATTTATATTTGAAGTTTCAATTCGATACCATGTATAATTTTCGAGTTATGGCCAAGGTGATAGTGGTCAACAGACAGGACAATAACAATATGCTCCCTGATCTATCAATTCTGGGGCATAAAAAATGTCACTTACACTGAGTCTCTCCTTAGCGTTGGTATAGCGGCAACGCTGGATATAGTAGAATACAAGCCAAGCTAGGCTGATGATGATCAAGACTATGAATGAGATGGACACAAACAGTACAGATGTATTGTTGGCTGTAAATTGACCATCTATCGTCTCCGTAGTGGTCTTGTGTATCTCTGGGATGAAACTTATTGTCATGGTAACGTTCTGATACATCTCCATCCTCTTGACCAGTCGATTCCCATCATTTATATCTGGTATGAATACAGATATGACATCACTCACTGTAAACAAAGATGAAAAAAATAAATTAGTTTGATCAAGGAGTACAATATGCCACAAAACTTATTGCTATCTAGCTGTTTTCTGGCAACAACTAAAGGTTTGCTTGAAATTGTGTTTAATTTTATAGTAATCATATATTTTGCTTTCACCTGGGCCTACATGAGGCACTAATTTGACTTGCATCTCCATATGCTGCCTGACTGCTGTCAGTGTCCCCATATACCTCCCCACATTCCCCATATGCCTGCCTGACCATGCAAGTGTATTCATATGCCTGCCTGACCTTCCCTGGACGGTTGGACCCAATATGTCTCCCTGACTTAGCCAGTGTCCCCATATGCCTCCCCAACTTAACAAATGTCCCCATAATTATGCCTGTTCTACTAAGCCAGTGTCCCCATATGCCTCCCTGACTTAACAAATGTCCCCATAATTATGCCTGTTCTACTAAGCCAAGGTCCCCATTTGCTTGTCCTACTAAGCAAGTGTCCCCATATGCTTCCCTGAATATGCCAATATTCCCTTTATGCTTTTCTAACCTTGTAAGTGCCTCCGAACAGGCCTGCAAAATAACCTATTAATAAACTTACAAAGTTCTAAATAAAGAGCCAAAATTGGTAAACCTTTTCCATCATCATTTACTGGTAAGAGACACATCAATATTTTCTAAAGGTCAGGCTGGGAAATTATGGGCAAAATTGTGAAGTATTGATTAAAGAATTTAGAGAATTCCATGGGCGACACTTAAAGTCTTATTACATATGGTTAAACTGTGACATATTTCACATAAGCCAAACCACAAAAAGCATATTTATCATTCCTTTTTGTTTAGTGGTCTCTTCAGAAAGCAATATATCAGTAAACATATTTTCTTATCTGAGAATTAATGCATCACTGGGTTATAATAAGCAGAGAGTCTAGATTAATAAGATGATTAATCTAATTTACATAAATCATTTGAAACTATATCTATTTTATCCATTTTATTGCAAAATTGAGATAAAAGAAAATCAGGATTTAGGTAAAAATTATAACCTCATTCATCCCCCCCCCCCCACCCCAACATTTTGGTCATTTCACACTGGTCATTATTGTAAACCTTAAGTTTCTGGGGGAAAGAGCACTGGAAACACAGTATCTGCAGGCAAGTGACAAACTTTCTCACTTAAATCAGAGGCATGTTACTAGCATGTCATTAAAACATAACAACAGCTAAATTTGTGTGTGTGTGTGTGTTTTTTTTAAATTTAATTATTTTTTCTCATCATCTGAAGCAATGCCTGAGGGATTATTATTGTAACTAACTAAGCCTTCACAGTGTTAAATTGTATAAACCTGCATTAAAATAAGAGAAACAAATCGTTTATCAGCAAATGAGTTTTTTTTTGTTGTTTTTTGCAATAATGATAACAGTAAAATAATGACAAAAAAAACTTCATCGCATCTGACTGCTTTTTTTATCATTTCTCCCTTTATCTGCCTACTAGTGGCTGTTATTTCAAACCTACCGTATTTATTTTGAGTCATTTGGGAAACATGTTCTCACAACTTATACATATCCCTCTCGACAGTTCCTGGGTTGGACCAGTACTTTTCACCTGGGACTGCTGTGAAAAATCCTTGCCCCAAATGAGATTCCCACTCACAACCTTAATATTTTTTGTGAATTAAAAGCAAAACAATGAACAAAAAGTGGCAAAAGCAAACTAGAAGACACATGATAACATGGGCCAGTCATGTGCAGATTTACTTAAGATACATCTTCTAAACAACAGTAAAGACACTTGGTCCGCGCACAGAGCCAGGCAGGCAGCCGGACCCTAATTAAACAAGATATCAGTCAGTAAAGACACTTTCCTTACTACAAAAACAAAGACTTCAAGCACATGCACAGAAATGAGTAACGCTCAAGTGCAAATACATGCATTATAAACTGAGTGTTACATCATTGTAATACATCATCCTCCAAATGGTAACTATTTTGTGTAATATAAATTGCAGGCCTGCCACACAATAAAACTGTCTGGCTTAAATTGTTAAACTGGATTTTATGACATGGATCCTCCCCAGAACAAGAAAATGAAACACAACTGAATAGCTGATGTTGAGTTGCAGCTCAGGCATGAATGTTTGGATATCCACTGAATAAACATGCCTGAGATGAATTTCTGTGGAATATGATGCAGTCACTACTGACGCATCCTCCAACTCTACTGTTTACGACACATGCATGTCTTTATTTTCAGAATCTGAAATAATTTTTATGAAGTTATGTATATTTTACTGCAGTTTTCCTTCTTAGAATTCTATAAAATATCAGGATGAAGTGAGGAGAACGTAATAAAATGCTACTTTTGATGTTGATGATGATGATGTTAACAACACTATTAGAAACAATCTACACATTCTTGACAGTCATTATTTTCTTAATTTTCCAAGATGTTCTACACAACTTGAATCAGGCATTAGAAAATGACACTCTCAAGTGGGCCATCCAACACAGCCTGTACATTTCACTTGAGGACATTTCAGCAAGTAAGTTCCAACACAGAAATTTCTTGCCTTTTACACACATGTAGTTAAAGCTTATATACAAGTGCCTTGCAGTCTTGATGAATATTAATTTATTGAACTCAACAGGTATAAATGAACAATGCAACATTCTTTGCCTATGCAGACTGAAGACTATGAGCTACAGTATAGTAAGCAATCAGTGGAGACCCTGATCAGACTGCTCCTTCTAGAAGCTGCCTGGTCTGGGTCTGCTCTGTTTTTCAATTTGTCCACACAGCTTTCCAAAACAACTAAAACTCAGCAGACTATGAAATATTAATCTGTAACTGCATTAAGCACATACTCAAATGTTCAGCAAGTTTTATTTGATCATTTACATATTGCACTGATTTGCTTGGAAAGATAATAGCCAGAATGATATGCGTCGTATAATTATGATGCACAGTGGATACGTGCTGAAATGGCCATAAATGTTTGGAGTTACAACTAAAATAAACAGCCATTAATTGCATAAAATGGTCTGCTTGAATATTCATCTAAATTCTCTCTAAAATCCATCAATATTTATCCATGTATGATACAATTTTATAGCAATCATAAGGGTATTTACTGGTATCATGAAAATTTTAGGAATATTTATCTTAATTAACCTAATTCATCAATATTTGTCAATGTATGCAGTCATTTCAAAGCAAAATGAGCTGATTATGGCAAAATATATCATAATAAACAAGGCTTTTTCTTACTATACCATATCAATGGTGCCATTCCCAATCGCATATTGTGTTGTTTTTTCCCCGATTCACTAAATAATTCCCAATTGGAAAGAAAAATTCCCAATTTCAGGATGCAAAATTGGATTACTGATGAACGGTTTGTATGAGAAGTGTTCATTACTTAATAGTGAAAGGATCAATTTTGATCCCAATTCATATTACTCAGCAACTGTTAATTTGTACCTTACACATGCTATCCTTATGCCGTTAAAAGTATGCGATAATGCATGGGATGAAAGCTTATTGCAATTTTCACAACATGGAAATAAACGGTTAACATTGTCATGGTATGATACTGTACCTAGAATCACACTACCAGCTACTGGTATGACACCCTACGTTAAACCTCACACTGTAGATAAGTGGTATGATACCTTACCTGGAATCATTTTTTGACATCAGCCCTGAAATGATCCTTAACAATAAATCCGATCTTGAGCAATCATGCTAGAGTCATTTTAACAAGTTCATTTTGTATACCGTACCATACACTGCAGATAATCTGATCACAGGGGATTAACCTTTTTAAACTCCAAGATTAAACAACTACCAGTAATACCATTCAAGATAATGATCAAGTGAACTGAACTGAGAAGAAGGGTTTACGGCTGAGTTTAAAGAAATTTTCAAAAGAGAAGATGGCCCCTGACATTAGAGAAGGAAAAAAAGCCATTAATATCATTTATTTTTTTTGGGGGGGGGGGGGGGGGGAAGAGCGGGTCCAATCTTCATATTCAGCCATGAGTATTTTGAGAAGACCGTAGTATATTCTACAGGGCTCTGTTCTGGAAGCCAGTAGTAGTTAAGACTGATATCTGGATACATCAGGTATGCATAAATGCTATCTGAATAACATTGAATTTAACTATTTAAGCAAAAAAGTCACAAAGATTATATTAGGTAACAAGTACTGGTCCAGACCTTGAACCCCTGAGGGAGATTATTAAAGAAATATGTTCATACTATTTTTTTACCAATTTTAGACAGACAGACCCCTCTGCCACTGTAGAATGACCCTCTCAGCACGTGCACTGTCACAACATGGTTGAGTATTGGGTACTTTTCCTGAATGAAGACATGGCTCATAATTATCCTTTCTAAATAATATCAGTCTTAGATCAGTATGATGCACACTAAAATTCTTTTATTTATATTTCAATGACATTGACATAAAGGAATAATCTTTGGTGTAAAACATCACAAGAACATATTTTGATACATCAATGAGGAGCTCATTAGACCATTGATGTCAATGGTCTATCAAAGGTAGATAATTCATAAAAATGTATTGAATAACCAAGTGAGTAAGTCTAGTACTGTCTCTCACAGTCATTTCATGTAGCAATAAGTTTACATGCTACTGTATAGGTCATTCTGGGACAATGTCTATATGCAAGAGTTACAGCATTGCCTCAATGTGTCACCACACTAAGATCACACTCAGTACAAGTGGCATGATACCAACGGAACTGTCTGATCAGGGTCTATTCTGAGAATATTCAAAGTCCCTCATGCTCTTCACAAATGTCAATATTAATAAAGCCACTATACCCTTTACTCATATACATGTGACATAATGCCCTGTCCACAGAGTAGACTCTGGTTGAGAGAGTCCTGAATTTCAGGAAAATGATATTCATTAAATCATTCATTTGTTCATGAATATTCATGAGGTAAAGGGTTAAAACTAGTTCTTGTTTTCAGTCATAAGGGGATTTTACTGAATACTTGTTTTAAATACTACATGTGGTATGCTAATTCTTCTTATCAATAATTTTGTACATTCCCTATTTGACAAGAGAAATGGGAATTGCAACTGCCAATTATATCCATAATGTTGACAATGAAGCCTAAGAGAGAAACCCCATGTGTCTACATATGACATAAAAATCCTGCAACACAGTTATGGACTCTAAATAATTCAAGGCCTAAAATATTGGTGAACAGTGCTTGTACAACTGACAGTTATGGACTCTAAATAATTCAAGGCCTAAAATATTGGTGAACAGTGCTTTTACAACTGACAAGTGAAATATTTTTACGTTTTACATTAAGCTTTCTACCTTATTGAAAATTAAATTGTTAAGGTCAAAGAGTAACTCGATGGCAGATCAGGTAATCACCCTTTACCACATGAATATTCATGTACAAATTTATGATTTTATTGATTTATTTACTTTAAATGAGACAGATATAGTGCTGCCACACTGCAGTATCATCCCATAGACATGTGGCATGATACCACACCCAGTCACATTATCCTGACACCGGGTCAACCAGTCCTGGAACAACCCATATATGCTGAGCGCAAAGCAAGGGAGATAATTACCATTACCATTTTTTATGACTGGTATGTCGATCTAACCACTTTGCCACTGGGACCGGTAACTTTAAATGTAATTTGAAGCAATGGATATTTTGTTATTGTACAGAATCTGAGCTACAATATTGTATAAGCAAGCAGAGAAGACCCTAATCAGACAGCTGTTTCTGAGAAAATAGTAATCAAAGTTTGGTGTAAAACTATTGTAATTGTTTCTTTATCTGTAAGTAGTTACAACATTTTTCCACCAAGCCCTAAAATATGGCATAAAACAATACCAAGCCAATGACAAACTGAGAAAGACTTGAGTGATGTCACTGAGGCACCTAGGTAATACAATCAACATAACACAAAATCCAAATGACCAGACTGGGTCTCAAACTCATTTATAGCACAAAGGGGGCAAAGTGACTATAACCAGTCCACTACAAGGAAGGGTCCCTGGTGTATCAAGGGTCAATTATGTCTTTACCCTTGTTAACTGCGGGTATTGACATAAGTACCCTCATAGAAGTTGAAGTAATATAAACTTGACTGGGACACTCGTTTCACTTAAGTTCTCCACCTCCCTACATTGTCTGCACATGCTACTGTATCACCCAAATTGAAAGTTATCCAGTTCATCAGAGATCCCCAGGCTGTTACTGCCATACCGTGCTACCAGGTGCACGCCATTCAGTCTCTAGGGTACTTTAATGTCCACACTCTGCCAAAACATCAGTGTTGTCTAAAAACCTACTACAGATCTACTGCACTATAAGCTCCAGAGTATCTCACTGGAAATGGTCTACATTTCATGAAATTTCTCTATTGTGACTTTCCTCATCTCAACAATCTCAAATTCTCTAAAAGCATTACTCTAAAATATTGCAGGAATAAAGACCATTTGTGGTAATATGTAATATTTATAAATAACTTTTCTTTCAGTTGATAAATAAGTGTTTCAAGAAAAAAATGTACAATTTTATGAATGATGAATGCAAATTCACTGAATTTATGGTGTATAATTATAATATGAAACAATGGATTTTTCTATGTCATGCAAATAAGGTAAAACCTGAGCTACAAAATCTCCTCTGTTTCCCATGACATCAAAACACATCTATATGCAGTAATGCTATAATGGAACAGCACAATCTCTTATCAAATTTGGAAACTGATTTCACAAATTGATAGACTGTTTGCAAGAGATTATTGAAAAATTAACTGCAAGACATAATAAAATACAAACATTCAGACAGTATTATACATGAATGATCTAAGACCCTTAAACCAAACATTTTCTTTTTCTGTGTCATTTCTTTTTTTAAATAAAACAACACTTATCAGATGCAAGTATATATTAAATTCGGATTTTCTTACATTATAATAATTCAGGAAGATATTTTATATGGTATAAATTAAGCAGGAAAGAATGGCTGAAACTAAGAAAGATCTAAATGCTTGAAGCTAAATTCCTTGCTGCAGTTATGAAGACAAAATGTATATATGTTGTGCAGCTCTGGTGCAGACAAAGACAGCCTGAAACATTGTGCCAGGCCAGTGCAGCGCAGTTGTGCAATCTCTCCTAATGAGAGTCATTAGCTTATACCAGCTTGTGTGCACCATTAGATTTATTACACCATAAAATGATGATTAAGATTTTTTTCCTTAGTCTGGTAATACTTGGAGACTTAATGTAAACTATCAGCTGAATTTTATCAATATGAACTGTTAAATCACATTAGGATCAGTTTCAAATTGAGAAATTACTCAATTCGAAATCTATCAATCCTAACCTTCCTCATTTATAGAAATAATTATGAAGAAAAGAAAATCTGAATGTGTCATTTTATCTTCTTTTTTTTTTTTCTTCGAAATTGCAGTAACACAGAATATGGGATTTTTTTAGCCTCAAAACCAACAAAATTAAAGAAAAGAAAACAAACTAAGTCATGACGGGTCACACATTCAAAAAGAGTGAAAATTATAACTGAAGGGGGCCCATTATATCAAACACAGCACCATTAATTAAACATCACAGACTTTAGAAAGGAAACAAAATGAACAGACAGATAGACCTATCAACAGTTGGGTCAAAGTGATTTCTACAATGTTACACCCCCAACAAAATTCTGCCACTTCCACAGAGTCAGTGACATGCAGGAGAAGTATGCAGGTAAGCAAGCTTCAATTGCGTTGTTCTATATTTAACATCACTTGCACTAGTCACCTACAGAGAGCGAAAGAAATTTTCCAAAAGTGTTACAAGCTTCACGAGGGTGATAATATCCCAGTGTTTTAGACAAGACAGGTGATCAATACTTTCATACAGGGAGGCCACAATACTAGGCAATAATGTACACAAGTCTCTGTTCTCTACATATCTCCCTCGAGAAGTTTTCCAGTGGCAGGAATAATTTCTTTTCCTTTTCAAATGGCATTAACTAAACTCATGCGCATTTCATCGATTTCATTGTCTGCTAATAGCAGAGTCTAAAATCATTAAATGTGTTTTACAGTGCAGAAACATAACAACTGTCTTTGGAGTCTGAACCTATTTAACCCTTTCCCTCATATAGACTCATTTTGACGCACTCAATAGGTACCACATTAAGCCTGATCTGCAGAAAACCACAGTTAAACTTTACCAAATTTAATTATAAAGTCCTCATTTCCAGACCACTGAGGAGCAGCGAACAGCATAAAACCTGATCAGCCTGCGAGTTACTCGCAGGCTGATCTGGTTTTAAGTTGTTTTCGCATAGGTCTTTTCATGGTTTCCTCTATGAGGGAAAGGGTTAACATGTTGATAAGAGACATAGCAATACAAGCTTAAATTACTGGTGGAATCTTCAACCAACTGTAAGTCAATTCTAAGGCTTCATCACTTGAAAAACCCATGTGACATTGCCAGGATTCAAACCCACATTGGCGACAGACTGGAAAGTGAAAATTCAGCAACCTACCAGTATATTAGGCAAAAAAAAAAATAGTTCCGTTTCTGATCTCCAGACAGAAAAAAATATGGTTGGTAGGTAAGAATTTTTTTTCCCTTTCGAATACTGCGAAAAGTAAAAAAAAGAGTAAAGGAAAGATTTTTTAAAGGCAAAAATGTAAAAAAACAAAACACTTTAGGGTCAGCCATGAAGAAAGAGGGTCGGTCAGGAAACCAGAAAGGTATTTTTTTTTTTTTTTTTTTTTTTTTTGGCCTTATATGCAAGAATATGATAGCAATTCATAATTTTTATGTTTTGGGTCAATAGTTTGAACCACTTTTATCTGGCACTCACAGTATAATGGAGTACTTCAGTAATGGATCAAGAGTGTACTTTGAGGGCTGACCAAAAAACTGCTCTATCTCCTTCTATTTTCATATGCACTATGAGAAGTCTGCCGTCAGCCCTCAATTTATTGTAATGAATAAATTAAGACTTCTCTGATTCTTGACTATTGTTAGTAAATGGAATGATGAAGAAAATCCTTACCAATTAATCTGGCTGATTGATTATGCTGATTTTTTTTATACAGTATTGCTTTTAACAGTATGGTGCCTAGCAATAAATGCATAGTGTTTCTTTTCAAAATATTTGCTTATTTCAAAAAGAAGAAATAATTTGACAGTTTTGTCCTTTAACAAACGTAAAATAAAAATTATGTTAAAAAATTATTTGCAGGTTTTGGGTAGTTCTTTTTTAGTCTGGAGACCGTTAACTGGGGTTGTTTTTTTTTAGTTTACAGTTCTTTTTATAAAAACTGTCAGCTACTTTATATATAAAAACAACACTTTAATTGAGATTCTCTGTACTTATATGCCATGTACAGAAAGTAAGCGAATGTCTAAAAACCATGCATGGCGTCAGAATTTTCCTCAAAATATAAAGTACTTCATGTTTTGAAACTTCACAAATGAGCAGGTAATATGCAGTCATATTTCAGTCCCACTAACCTTTCACCAGTAACATTAGACATGGTATGGTCTGGAAACTAGTGGAGAAGTGTTCTCCATACCAAACTAACATTTTCCATATTAAATATGCCAAAATGTCTACAAATGAAACATCTATAAATAAATGTACCCTTCCTTCTTGTAATTGTAAGTCATTTTTCCTTACAAAACATTTCAAACCTGATCTGCCCTCAACTAATTTGCTTTTAGACATGTTGCATTGATCATTTTTCAAAGGGTTTTTTAACCCTTTCCCTCATATAGACACATTTTGACGCACTCAATAGTTTCCACATAAAGCCTGATCTGCAGAAAACCACAGTTAAACCTTACCAAATTTAATTATAAAGTCCTCATTTCCAGACCACTGAGGAGCAGCGAACAGCATAAAACCTGATCAGCCTGTGAGTTACTCGCTGGCTGATCTGGTTTTATTTTGTTTGCATAGGTCTTTTCATGGTTTCCTGTATGAGGGAAAGGGTTAAGATATGTTACGAACAATGAAATAATGAGCACAAAAAGCAAGAAACACACAGAGTGTACAGTACTAACAGAAAAAGCAAACAGCACTATCCATACAACATGTGTAGGGGTCAATCAACTCAAGAGCCGTAAACTATGAAGCCTGTCAAAAAGACAAACAATGACTCGAAAAACCAATCAAAACTGAGTAAAATTAGAAAACCGATTGAACGGCCAATAAATGCCATCAAACACAAACACATGCAGCCAGAAATTACAAACACACAAAATAAACATCAACTGACCAGCTTGGTCTACAAAATATACAGCTAACAAGGGGATGTACAATCAATTCAGCAGCCATCAAATTGATTTGGGGATGAACATTTAACAGAACAGCCCATTAATTGGAACATCTTAAAGGCGTTTGAGCGGGCTTCTTTTTCTAGCAGACAGATTTTTCTAAAAGTATGCATGTAAGTACTTTAGACTGTAACTAAAAGATATATGAAATAAAAATGGGGGGGGGTGTCACCATGCCTGTTGTATAGATTAGCTTGTGGTAGAACTTCACTGTTTGCTAAAATTTGTTGATAAGAAAAAAGTCATGAATTTTAATTGACTGAACTTTAAATGGTATATGAAACAATGTTTTTTCTTTACCATGCAGAATCAGTGCAACAATATTGTATGAGCAAACAGAGGAAACCCTGATCAGACTGCTCCTGAGAAAAAAGGTCTGATCCAGTCTGCTCTATTTGCCAATGCTGTCTTGACCTGGGTGGGTTGCTTTGATTGTAAATGCATCAAACTGAGTCTATAATTATGAAGAAATGGGTTTAAACATTGATAAATAAAGGAGAATAAAATTATGTTCTTGTTCATTGAGAGATTTGAATCCTATATGCAACATGTTTCTCTATTTTTGCAAATTTCAATGAAATTTGAAGAAAAAATCTCTCAAAAGTGTTTCTTAAGATTTATAAACTGTAGACGAACAATACTGTAAAAGTAAGCCAGAGGCCAAAAGTCTCAAGCCTTAAACTTCCCTCCATTTCTTACTTTTCTCCTTTTCTTGCAGTCTAAAACGATACATGTCATCATAACAGCCGTTTATTTCTAAAGATAACTTCAGGTCACCAACATAATGATAATTCTGAAGACAGACAATCCAAAACACCCTTAATCAGTTGTTTATAATCCTCTGATATAGAAATGTGGAGCCAATAACCTCAACCTGATAAAAAAAAATGTTTTTAAATGTCATCACCCTTTAAGTACATGAGAATTCTCTTAACACAACCTGAGAACATGTGAATAAGCAATTAATTTCTACTTAAATCAGAGCAACGACAGGAAAGTGATCCTAAATGGTATCCAGACTGTGAAAAGGTAGAAAGATCTTGCTATGATAGACACCATCATGTACATATTTAAATAGTATAACAACTACAGTGCAGATCCAGTAAAACACGGTATTTGAGTTTCAATCCCAAACACACTGTTATACAAAATAACCAAATTATAACTACTGCAACTAAACAAATCGTAGAGATCCAAATAAAGGTTAACTCTTTCCATCATAGAGGACACCATGAAAAGACCTATGCGAACAGCATAAAACCAGATCAGCCTGTGAGTAACTCGCAGGCTGATCAGGTTTTATGCTGTTCGCTGCTCCTCAGTGGTCTGTAAATGAGGATTTTGTAATTAAATTCGGTAAGGTTTAACTGTGGTTTTCTGCAGATCAGGCTTTATGTGGTACCTCTTGAGTGCGTCAAAATGAGTCTGTATGAGGGAAAGGGTTAACATATTTTGAACTGTCCTGTGTTATATAAGCAATGAATGAATTACTTTGTACTTTATATTATATAGAATCACAGACTTCTACTGTATCAACATGGCAAAATATACAGCTAGCCTTTTTTCTAATGAAAGGGGTCTCGATACCATATTTTGTGGGGGAGGGTGTAAACATGCCATATTTTCAAGTTTGGAGAAAGAATTATTATGTTGGTAAAAAGCAGATAAGGGGAAAAAATACATGAGTTTAATATAATTTTCAATTAGGGTAGATACCAATAAATAGTCCCTGGAAAAGAAGGGGGAAAAACCCTCGTTCACGTAGAGAATATGGTTGTGTTTTTATAACCTTTTTACAGACCCTGGATTTACATTAATATCAACAGATTGTTCTTCTTTTTTCTTTAAAAAAAAAATACAGCCAGGGGTCCAGGGGAATATTGGACATTCAAAATTCCAAATAATGCCGAAAATCAACAGATTTTCATATGTTTTTAACTGATGATTTTGATGGGTAATTGGTCATTATTGAAAACCCTTCAGACCACTGACAAATCTTATCACACTGAACACAATATCATTTCTATGTCTAAATATATTTCAATGTGTCACCATGATTATATTTCCACGTGTTAATGAATGACAACCAGTAACTCCAAGACTGTTCTGGTTTTCATGCCAGTCATGTTCGTAAATTACCCTTACAGCTCTCATGTAAAGCAAGACAGCTTATTATTTCAGACAGAGATAAAAAAAAAAATAATAATTTTCATAAAATCCCGACAAGAGAGGCCGTAAAAGAGATGAATAAAACCACACTGGGGACGTACTTAGGGCACCTTTCAAATCTGATTTCAACAAGTCTAAAATCAATGCAGATTACAGCGGGAATATGTCAAATATCAGACCTGGAGAGGCGATACCTCATCAAATCTCAGTGCATATTGTACTTGGTAGTATTAACATAGGTCTTGATATTGGACAATCAGAGAATGTTGCAAAATCATTATTTCTCATCAACATTTTGCATTTTGTTTTACTTAGACAGTATCAATTTAACACAGTATCATGTTTATACAAAGAAAATCAGATTGCAATTAATTTCATGTGTGGTTAATTATTGAACATATTTTCATGTATACAAAGAAATTCAGATTGTAATTTATTTCATGTGCCGTTAATTATAGGACATATCTTCATGTATACATAGAAAATCAGATTGCAATTTATTTCAAGTGTGGTTAATAATAGAACATTTTTCAAGAGCTGCAAACCACAAGCGAAGATATTTATTATCTATAATGACCATCAGCGTAGTAAAATACAATCTTGAAGCCAGACATATCTATTTAATTTATGCTATTTCATTGCATTTTTTTTTCTATTTTGATTTTCCTTTGGTGATTGATGACCCACCTTTCCTGCCAGACCTCTTTGGTTATGCTCTCACATCATTTAAAAATAGACATACAGGAAAATTCAAAGATCATGAAAATGATAACATCTTCTCTTTTCAGATGTGTAAATCGAATGATCTTTTATGAATATCTCTCCATATTTTTATGGAAAGCCTGGAGTGAGTCCATGGTGGGCAAGAGATTCTGGGAAATGACAGATGACTGCTAAGTACAGCTAGTGCTAAGAACAGGACTGGTTGCAGTTTATAACTGAAGGCTGCTTAGAACATTGGACAACTAAACATACTTAATCCTGCATTCCTCTTGAATGACAATCTTCATCCATTAAACACACATCCATCAACAATGAACACAATCAATATTTTTCCCCTGCTTTCTGATGCACACTTGTGCAACTAAAACACCTAGGTTAAAAGGTATATTTTGAGCAGAAAATATGATGGCATATAGAATGACATTTCAGAAAATCGACACTCGCAGACAGGTATGTATGGGTATACAGGAAAATGAAGAGAGAGATAGGACTTATTGATCTCGGCAAAAGATCTTACAGATTCAATAGCTTTCAAGAGATTGTCCCTGAAGAAGTAATAAAGACAGACATCATGTAACAGTCAGCCTTGTTTATTGGTTTGGTTTTTACATCCTACCAACTGTACCTCAGTCATCTGGGGAATTTTCTTTCAATTCCTGTTTCCTGGGTTTAACATCCAACCAACAGCATTTTACTCATTTCAGTTTAGGGACTCTGTTTCCATGAGACACAATAGTGCTGCTGCGCATTGTGGTATCATGCCATACATAAGTGGCATGGGATGTTACCACATTCTGCTATTTAATCCTGGCACCAGCTTATATCAACAAGTTCTGGAGGTACCCTTATACACCGAAAGCCAAACAAAGGACAATTTCTGGAAACTTTGGTATTACATACCCTAGGATTGAACACATGACTTTAAGATTACCTGGTAGATACTCTAACCACACAGCTACCAGGTCCAGTTCTACAACTGAGACTTTGAAACAAACGGAGCAGAGTATAAAACGGAAAGACAGACAGATGGAAGAAGAATATATAAACAGTATTCTTTTCTGAAATTCTCACATCAATGGAAAACAGATTTTTACCATCAATACTAATACATTATGGCGGTTCCTGAGTTTGACCAGTACCTTTTGTCTGACTAGGCCATGAAAATTCTGTGCCCCTTAACCCTTTCCCTCATAGGGGACACCATGAAAAGACCTATGCGAACAGCAAAAAACCAGATCAGCCAGCGAGTAACTCGCAGGCTGATCAGGTTTTATGCTGTTCCCTGCTCCTCAGTGGTCTGGTAATGAGGATTTTACAATTAAATTTGGTAAGGTTTGAGTTTGGCTTTCTGCAGATCAGGCTTTATGTGATACCTATTGAGTGCGTCAAAATGAGTCTATATGAGGGAAAGGGTTGAAGTTTGGGTTCAAACCAACAACCTTTAGATTCATAATACTGTATGTTACTATAAGATCACAATGACCTACTAATAGCATAAAAAGTATCTATCACTAAAATATATTTCTTCTCATCCTGATCAGGTTTTAGCACTTACACATCAAATCCTCATGGTATTTATTCCAAAAATATATAATTGGCATAATATCACCTTCAGAGGCAAAATGCATGTTAATTTTGTTCAGTTTGTTTTGGTTCCCTCTGAAATCTTTTTATCCATCTTCTTTGAGACTTGACCTGAAGTAACTTTATTATATGATTTGGTTAAATGGCATGATACCATAACATGACATTAGTATTCATGCCAGTTGACATGTTGCATACCAAAGATAAATAATAAGTTACCAATACAGAAACCAATTCTATACAGCATGATACCAACACAAAAATATGTTATAGCCAAGTGGAATGATACCATTTTGTAATGGAGCCAAATAGCATGTTACAGCAATTTACATGAGCATTTGGATGTCAAGTCCTTATACAAAACTTTCATGATACAATGTGTAAAAGCAAACAAGGAAAAGCCCTGCTGTCTTCAGCTAGACAACATTTATTTACAGTAGGGAATGTGACTGAATCTTCAGTGATGGATAGGCATATTAAAGGGCTGCTGGATATGTCTGGAGACAAGAGATATCAGCGATTGTTTATTGTCATACCCTCACCTTTGACACAAACCAATGTCAACAACTCCATGATGGTGATGTCATCTGCTGAATCTGCTCCAGCGACCTTCACCGCGAATCTGACTGTATTTTGTGCAACTGTTACTGGGACAGATTAAGTGAGCACAGTTTGTTGTAAGTCCCAGCTGTGTGGGCCAGGTACATACTTATGTAATGGTGTATCATGCTGCATGGTGCTGAACACAGAGATAGCCTGCTTGCTCAGGGACACAGTGCTTCATGTGCACTGAACTAATTTACTTCCTCAACCTCCAGTTTGGCAAAAGATTTCTGAGACTCCACATACCTAAATCAAACTGTTTATTTAAGGTTTCCCACTAACTTTGGAGGTCATATTCCCAACGCAATGAGTTTAAAATGTTTAAGTCAATTATTGGTTATTCTATAACTAGAGAGACAATTTTGTAAATTTATAAAAATACCTATTATGAAAGATAATTTATGTGTTCCGTTTATCTAGTAGATACTTTGATAGGGTAATATGGGAAACCGTACCATACAAACTAATAGATACTTTGTTTAAAAGTTGAATATTTCAAAGAATTGAAGATTTATAAATCATATTTCTAAAGTCAGCATATCTTTAACTATTTCAAGAATATATGCCCCAAAATTTCAGTTTTGAGGGAAAGGATCACTGTTTCCTGAGCAGATCTATTATATATGAATACATTTTTGGCACTCCAGTTAGCAGAATTCCAGTGACTGAGTGTGTACTTGGAAACAGATCCATAATATAACACTGTAACTTGAGTTAAAACAAGATTATATTGGACCAAATAACAAATCACATTTGTATTATAATTTATAGATCTGTTCTGAACTGCATTATATTGGCATTCAATTGAATTTGAATCTTATTATTTATATACTGAATCTCATTTGTACAGCCTAAAACGAGAGGGACTTAATGTTAATATAAATGTAAATGAAATCAATGACCTTTTTTTTTTGGATTTGTGACAATACATTCAAGTACTATACATGCATCACCATAGTAGGTCACTGACAGATAATGACACCATCAAGGTAATTTCATTTTATTATAAAGAATGGAATTTATTTAGGTAATCCAATTACCCTAGGATAAATGATCTATGCATAATATTACTTTTTTTTGGTTAACAGTACAAGAAGAAACAATACAATTTTTACATCTCTGGAAGAGAAACCTATTAACAATTACAACCTATGACTTCAAACCCCTTGATCTAGTGAGGACTTAAAGACTCAATAATATTGATGAAAAGTTCTTCAGTATATGCTGTTTGTTGCATTTAATGTCCCACCAACAGTATTTAAGTCATTTGAAGATGATGTCTACTTGAGAGAGATATAGTGATGCCACGTCTATGATACCACACCCAGTCACATTATCCTGACATCGGGCCAACCAGTCCTGGAACTACCTTAATATGCTGAACACCAAGCAAGGGAGCTATACCAGTACCATTTTTTACGACTTTGGTATGTTGAGGCCAGGGATCGAACCCACGACCTCCTGCTCCATTGGCGGACGCTTTTACCACTCAGCCACCAGGATTGGTCCAGTATATACTGCCTTTGAGTTTGTCTGGAAAATAGCAATCTGTTCTCTGTACTGTAAATTCAGGGACGAATTCCAAATTGGCAGGGGAGTATTTGATAGCCTTTAAGTAACCCTTATCAATGACATATTTGTGTAAGCGGTCCGGTAGCTCAGTTTGTAGAGCACTTGTTCCGTCAGCGAGGGTCCTGGGTTCAAGCCCAGGCTGGCTGCATATTTTTCTCACCTGATTACATATATGGTGTAAGTAAATATTCAAATTACAGTTTGCCACAATGAGATGGGGCATAATGCTTGGGGTACATATCAGTTAATACGTTTAAAATATATTTGAAACTAAACTATCTCTGAGCTGATTTGGGAAACAAATTCAATACACAATTATTACATACAGTGCAGATACATCATGATCATAATACACTACCAGTCCAAGACTCAAACCCAAAGCAGTGAGGTGCTTCAAGTAATAGGTAATAGTAATGTGATATGTTAACTTGAGCCCTAACATCATAATGCAGATCAATCATTTCATGTCCAAACCTTGATTGACAGAGTTCTTACTAAGAACATTAGGGTGCTAAATTAGAGTCCTTTCCCAGGAATCTCAGAAAGGTTTACGTCCTCCAATATATTTATATAGGAAATAATATCAATATACATGTATACTAAAAGAATCAGGATCCTTTTCCTAAAAATTGAAGCAGGAGTTAGTGAGAATCCGGATTGGCTTGTATTGTGCAGACATAAATGACAACAATTAACAATTAGAAATTTGGGGTCCTTAATTTGAACCAGCTTAAATTCTTATCTCAATTTATATAATAATATCTTGACATTTACGTTACAATAGAGAGTATTTACGCTGTATCTATAATAGATTCAAACTGTAGGTAATTATGTATTATATATTTTCCAACCTGGACATAGTTCATTCTACAGTGATAATTCATACCTCGGTGTCTCCATAATATATAATATCAAGTCTGCTCTGAACATGTACATGTAATACCAAGTAGGATGACTTCTACATTTCCTTTTTTGGATTCAAAATTTTTGAATACATTTAATACACAATGTGATTTTGGAAAATATATACAAGCACTTATCTAAACCCAAATAAGCAAGATTATTTCATTCCTAAATGATTTGCAATCTACTGACAAAATGGCCCTAATTTGGACTCAACTATCTGAGCTTATCTTAAAAAAATATATGACAGGGCTCAATATTTTTTTCAATATTATTTTGAGTAGGAAGAGGAAAAAAAAATTAAGATGTAGATCAAAAAGTACCCTTTAAATATGTTACTTTAGTACATGTTATAGTCCTTTATACCTCAATGAAACAAATAAAAATAACATCTTAAATTTAACATCATGTAGAGCTGTACAGTCCTTAGAATGTACTGGGGGTTATCCATGCTGTGATTCAACTCGTTTCAATGTGACAGGATATCAACATTGTAAACTTGATAATCAACTTTATGATTATCAGTTAAAACTAAAACATATTGTGACTTTGATGTATTAGACAGACAAATCGTTAATAAATCAAGATCATTTATTTTTTTTATTTTCTTTTTACAAGCAATAAACAATTTAAAAATTTGTTTTTCGTAAAACACTTGTGGATTTGAACCACAAAGATGATCAAATTATGTGCGCCGATACATTAGAGCTGGCCATCCCTCAGCTCTACTGCAAGCTTCACCTCCATAGAATCTATCCAAGAAGTGGCATTCTACGTATATGAATATAAAGATTAAAGAAACAAAACCAGACTAGCAGACACGTGGACATGTTGTTTCATCTATGTCATATAATTGCTTTTTGATTATATGAGATATAAATATTTGCCATACTTCGCTCAATATAGTTCAGTGAAGTAAACACTTGAATTAATGTCGTGTTTAAAAGACAGCTCCCAAAATACGTGGAATATGCGGCGGTTTGCGGTTTCGGCTCAAAAAAAAAATTGAGTTGAAAAAAAAAAACACATTTCATTTTTTGGGGGTTTTGGAAAAACTTGGAGTAGGCTGGTTCGTAAATCTAAAAATAAAAAACTCTGGCCTAATCCTTAAATAGGATCATAGTGAGAACTCTGCTACATGTATAATGCTGCTGTGCATCTAACTGAACTAGTATAAATTTATAATAACAGTGACTTGCAATCTGATCAGGTTTTCTACTTATTCAAAGAATATTTGTCAGTACCTTTGCAACCACAAGGAAGCATTGTTAATTGCTTTCAATCTGACCAGGTTTCCAGTGATCCAACAAAGTGTAAAATGGCTCAGTGTGAACAAATAAATCCATGGCCTTCCTTTAAAAGTTATGTGTACAAGCTTTTAGATATGTATCTATTTAAATTCAAGATTAATTTTGCTTAATGTCTGGGAGGTATAATTTGATATACCTCAGTCTGTACATGTGCCAACATGTGACAGTTGTGTTAAATGGTGCACATGACATCTCATTCACATAAAATTGTAAATATTCTGTGATGTACTAGGTTCATTGTAAGCATGATTTTAACATACCCATTTAAAATTTTATATTCACACATTCAAGTAAGCATGAAACAGCTTTAAGCTGATCTTTTATATTTTGAATTTAGATACAAATATCTTTAACAAAAACAAGGGTTTTTTCCCCTTTTTATCAGGGGCTGTTCAAAGGAGTCTTTTCTTTGTATTTTATTATTCATGCAGTTCTCCAACATATTTCTTTTTACGCCAGGGTTTTCCTTTCCTTAAACTTGAGAAAATGGTGCATTTCCTCCCCAAAATATGGTATCAAAGCTTAACTATACCCAGTGCTAGAAAATTGTATTCTATAGATTTGATTCTGATTGGATAAAATAAAACTATTAAATTAACTTACAAATCCTACCAAGAACATTCATAAGCTATGATTATGGAGAACTAGTATAAACCTATTAAACAACGACAAAAACCTATTGAGGAAATTACCTTTTCAACCAGTAATAACCCAGATCTGCTTACTAGAGCAGGGAAGGATAGATTCAAATGGTGACCTTTATATAATCTCATTACAATAGAGCATACCCTTAAACATTGGCATGTGTTTGTTTAATATGGTTGAGTCATAAGTTATCCTTTTTTTAAATGATGCAAATTTAAAAGGTAATGGATTTTTTTAGTATCCAGGGTCAAAAAATGAGATTTAAGTGTTTTTGTGTTTTTTTCAATCTCATTGAAAAATCAGTCACTCATAGGATTCAAATTTCTCAAAGGATATAGACAAGATTTTATTCAATAATTCTCACACAAAATAAAATATTTTTATACATTTTGTTTGGACCGAAATGTTCCTCAGATTGCCTGATTGCATTTCACAACTCTTTCATATCAAGGAAGTAACACTGTTAAAGTTGCTCAGGCGGAAGACAGTTTGTTTGTGTATTGGGTTTAATGTCCAGCCAACAGTATTTTATTCATTTGGAGATTCAGTCATATGGAGACTATAAGTGAACTTGAAACAGTTATAGTGCTACCACACTATAGTTTCATACTGTAGACATTTGGCATGATATGGTATTGATACTACACCCAGTAAATTATCCTGACACTGGGTCAACCAGTCCTGGAACTTCCCATGACTTGACTATTTGAGTTTACCGTCGCTTCGACAGTATTTCAGTCATATAGCAACATCCAGCTAATTACAGGTGGAGGAAGACCCCGAATGCACAGGGGCATCCGGGTAGAACCACCGACCTACCACAAGCCAGCTTGAAGTGGAACTTCCCATATGATAAATGCTGTGGGCCATGCAAGTGAGCTAAACCTGTACCATTTTATATGATTTATGGCCAGAGATATTTACACACAACCTAATGATTCCTGGGTGGACACTCTAACCACATACTCATATGGGCCGGTTCTGAAAAATGTTATCTCTACCCTCTAGTTTTGACTTTTAATTTTAAGTGACTCTGATGCTCTACTGTCTACCTCTTTTTTTTTTTGTGTTGTAAACTTGTTCCTATGAAATGACAACACATTTCTGTCAATATAAAAATGAAACTCTCACTACGGGAAAAGTAAAAACTGGCAATGAGGCAAACATATAAATATAAAATAATATACATACCTTCATGTGTGCCATTTGCTTGTATTAGGACAACTTGGTTGTCTTTTTCGTGCTTTTTTGTCATGTATATTACAACAGCACTGGCATTTGATAACTTGGCGGCATAATAAATCTTTTTGTTGAAGTTACAAATACCCCTCTTCATTAAGGCAATCCATTTGCCTTTTGATGGAACAATTGAGGGGTCAACTGCACTACAACCCAAGTCACTGTTGTTGGCAGTTTTAAAAAGCACTAACTGGGCCTTAAATGGGGCTTCCCTGTTCACATGCGATGAACAACCATAGTAGCCATCTATTATGTCTTCTCCCTTGCTATAGTCAATATGGAGTTTGGCTTTATACATTATCCTGTCGTCTCCACCTTTTTTGTGGTCTCCGCAATTCATTTCCGTCACTTTTCCAAACCCTTCTAAACTCGCGTTTGAATCTACATCCGCAGAAGGGGGGCCCACTTTGACCTCCAGCTTAGAAGTCTGCTTCTGTATGTCTTTCTGCTGGAGCCCAATCTCATCGCACTTCGCATTTGTAGCGAAAATACACAGATACGCGTATGTGTAAAACATCAACAATGTCATGGGTACGTTACGGAGAGGCCTCCATCTTGTTGTAGTAGAACTATTTGTAAAATATTCCATACTCATTTCAGCAGCAAGATATAGGTTAGTGAAATAAAACGAGCAGCATGATGTCTACCACAATTCCAATACATCCAGTAACTCAAAATAAATTAATCTCGGGAGTTTAAAATGCTTGTACGCTGCAAAATTCCATAAAACCATCATCTTCCCATATTTCATCACCATTCTCCATTCATTGATATGTGGGTAATGTTGACTGATGACGTCATACAACAGGTGACCGAGAAAAGCGCCCTCTATAAACATCTTCCGTGACGTTTGTGTATCGAGTGTGTATTGAACATCGAACTGTTATTTAATGAAATGCACTGCTTATTGAAAGATTAAACACTTATAAATCAAATTACGCATGCACTTACCTATTTTCTAATCTCTATGTCAAATGTTATCTAGTTTCCATGTCTCATTAAAAAAATGGATCTAATTAATGTGGAATGTGAAATACTTTTAATGAAAAATAATAAGAACCCAAGTAACACTTCCTGATATTGCTGATTAAAAATACTGAAACTCCTCAGCTGACCATTAAAACATTTATCATGAATATATAGAAACTATTGAAGTTATTTTTTTTTTAATGTATTTTGTCAAAAACCTCACCAGAACTTCCCTGCAAACTATTTTGTGAGAAATGTAAAGTACCCAAATCAGTTCTTTCCATTACCATGTAGACTCACTGAAACACCTTAGATCTATAACCATTGAATCAATTATAATGAAAATATAAAAAGTATTTTTTAAACGTATTTTGTAAAAAAAAAAAAAAAAAAAAAAAAAAAAACTCTTACAAGAGCAATCAACATATGCTCAATTTAATTGAAGCCTTTTAACGAGTTTTCTGTATTTATTTATTTATTCTCATATTTTACATATTTTAGACATAAGACTAATCATTCTCACCAAAATAATATCATTACCT
The DNA here is from genome assembly GCA_021229015.1 of Solen grandis. Lineage (NCBI taxonomy): Eukaryota > Metazoa > Mollusca > Bivalvia > Adapedonta > Solenidae > Solen > Solen grandis. The sequence continues at coordinate 41,927,373 of CM037795.1, read as the reverse complement.
ATGATGATCCATCAAAGAACATTTGCACTTTTTTCTAAGTGGGGTCCCTTATACAAAATTGAATGCAAGAACTTAATGTGAACTACTAGGGTCTCTTTAAATGAAGGTTCCTATTACGTGTATGTTTTATTTGTGTGTTTGCAGTAATTTATAAATATTTACATAATTATATAAATAAGACCGATAGATTACCGGGGCATATATTTCATAGGGACAACCGCCCCAACCGGGCCATTCGACGAGTATAGGTGGCAAGGACCGGAGATACATCTGCAATGCATTCCATTTTTACGATCAACAACTTCGGATGTATTGCGTGATCGTGGATCGAAACTACGAGACCGACGTCACGGGCGGGTGGGGGGTGGGGTTGTTATTGGGTTAATGAGGAGGCGGGTCCAAACCTGGATTCGTCAAGAACGATTTACATTTAACGTTTGAAAATTAATTTAAAGAAATAAACAGCGTTGCGCCGTGGTTCAGTGGTTACATGCCCGACTGCGGATCTGAATGTTGTGAGTTCGAACCCCGTTCGGCGAGGATTGATCATTACTTTTCCGGGCGCAAATCACTGGTCCAACCCAAGATTAGTAAAATATATTAGTATTAAATAGGTAAAAAAATATTTGTAAGGGGAAGATAGGACAAATAAATTTAATGTTAGCGTATTCTTTTTCATTTTGTCTTTTTAGAACTGAGAGCTGGCTCGAATTCCACCAACAAGGTAGACCGACATTCTACCATTACTATTTTATTAAATATTCAAGTATATGACTAAGCTGAAATGAGTTATAACCTAAATAACTAACAATAATTGTTAAGAAATGAAATATTTGAATATTTTCATTTGAAAAAATAAAATCGCCCTCAAGAATTTAAGTTACCTAGCACTAAGTATCGACCCTGGTACATGTATATACCATGAGCCGTACCGGAAGCAGACGTGTATGAGGGGTGGGGGTAATTAATGCTCATGTATTTAATTATTTGCTGAAACGTAAATCTTACAGCGAAGTAATTTGCCCTATTTCTCCTCTCTGGCTTAATGTATAGGTATGACTTGTCTTCCGTTATTTTTGTTTGTGATTCTTAGAATCGATGAATTAATCAATTATTAGAATTCTAAGAACTGCATCACAAATGATTAATTCATTCATTTTAAGTAAAGTCATCACTCAGAAACAAGTATACTCTGCATACCCACAACCCACCCCCATCCTCCATCCCCCATTTTTTTATTGGCCGAAGAGGCAGCACGTATAGAAGAGACAGTTGTTGATACATGGGTGGCCGGTACAATACCCTATATAGCTAGTTCTGTTTGCAAATAGAGCCATTAGTTCTTTTAAGTACCCAGTGTATAGCACCGATACACAGGGGACAAGTTCTTGGATAGTACTAGTACTGAGTACTCCGAGTTCCCATAGCAACCCCATCAGTCAATACATTGAACTTATTATTATTTAGTTTCAAATTTTCATTATTTATGAATAATATTTGGTCAAGTGGCTTTTGTTCATTAGCTTTGTTTTGTTGTTGTTGTATTGGGGTTTACCGTCGCTGCGATAGTATTTCAATCAGATAGCGACGTCCAGCTAATTGCAGGTGGAGGAAGACCCCGAGTACACAGAGGCACCCGGGTAGAACCACCGACCTACCGCAAGCCAGCTGGAAGGCTTCCTCACATGAAAAATCTGAAGTCCCTACCGGGATTCGAACCCACAGCGGTGAGGGGCTGAGAGATTTGTAGTCCACGACTGTAACCGCTCGGCCACGGCGGACCCTTTGTTTTGTATTTCCATATTCCTCTTTTTCCTTTTTAAAGGATAATAGTATTTTAATGTATGGATTACTTTCTTTTGCTTGGTGGTTGATTCTTCACCAATGAAGTGGGATCCAGGAGTTCAAAATTGCTGGGAGCGCAAGTGGACAGCAGGGTTCGGGCAACTCGGTCACTGTGCGACTCAGTAGTATTATAATGCCAAAGCCCCCTCCCTCGTACTCCTTTTAATTGCTCTGTCATAAGTCACTCAATATACATGTGTGGTGTAACCCAGATAGCAAGGGTATATGGGACCCATATGGGCTGTATCTGGGTATGCCTATATGGGCTATACTATGTGGGACCCATGTGGGTCCCAATTAGTTTTCCCATAGGACCCATAGGGTAGAGTTTTTACCCATAGGACCCATATGGGCTGTATCTGGGTATGCCTATTATGGGTTCGAATATATATGGGCGTATCTGGGTATGCCTATATGGGTTCGACATGTGGGACCCATATGGGTCCCATATATAGGATTTACTGGACCCACGGGCCTATATGGGTTCGACTATGTGGGACCCATATGGGTCCCAGATATACTATTTTACACATGCGCACTCTACATTTCCGGTTAACCGCAATATTCAAACCAACGGTCAACAACACAACGCGATGTTAACCTACTTAGCTTTTCTTCAGAGTGACGGCCAGACGAACATTATTAGCCTATTCAAAACGTGAAATACGTATGTATAACATTGATTAAGATGCCTTTCTAATAATTAAGTCTTGCTTTTTTTGAAAATAATTCTGATTATGAATAAGGAATTGGTTTGTAACGTATTTTCGCGAGTTGAGTTCGACTTGTTTATCGTATATTGTATGTACCGGTAGTTCAAATTCAAGGTGTCTAAGTCTAGAATTTACTTTTATCTGCTATAAATTTTAGTTTGAGGACCAAAGGATCAATAATTTCGATCAAAAGTTAGATAAATTTTATTGTTACTTTTTGCATTATTTACTGTATTGTTGATAATATATAATTACTCTGTAACAAATCCTGCAACAAATCTGTGTTTACTATTATCATGTATTTATTTATTTCTGTATCATAAAGCACTGTTATAAATCACTTGTATTCCGATCAAAGTATACCTTGCTTTTTAAACTTGCTACAGATATACATGAAGCTACATTAAGGTATTCACATCTCTGTCATATAGAACTAGATGATTCATAATGTATACGCTTTGTGTAATTGTAGATAGAATACCAGAATACCTGTCAACCTGTTTAATTCAAATCTCTGGGACGTTGTGAGGAGTTTTCTGAATGGAAATGAGCTGGATGTAAACTACAACTTCCATGGACTGAAGGGGATGCTGCCATTTACCAAACTGCATATCATGGATGAATTTTACAGTAAGATTTGCTGCAATAAACTCTAGCCAAGTCTTAAATGTAATGAAATCATAGTCAATGCCTTGGAATTATTCAATTTTTATATCATTTACAAGAAAGCTATGTTAAGATTAAATAGAACCCAGAGGCTTGAGCTGATAACACACATCACCTACATTATGATTTATTTATAAAATGCATTATTCAGTGGAACACATATGAAAAAAATGATACTTTATTCTCATCAGTTATATTTTTTAGTTTCAATGCCAAGTTTAACAGTCCCAACATTGTTTGGTTTGCTTTCTTAAGATATATTTTATACCTTTTGAACTTTCAGAACCACACCACTGAGGACGCTGAGTAAGAGGTCTATAAATGACTGGCAGGTGGTACTGAACAGGGAAGGGGGAAGAAAACAGTGCAGCAAAAGTCAGACAAGTCTTCAATGTAGGAATTCCAACAGGAGACACTCTCAATAAGTGGAGGGACAGATTCATAGTGAATAGTTTAGAATATAGTTTTGAATAGTTGAATATCAGTCCATTATTGTTCAGACACGCCAAACTTTGAATTAAGTATACTATACTATTTTTTTCTTTTATTACGCTTTAAAAGAATCTGTTCTGTAACTAACAGTTTTGTGGAGATTGGACTACTAGTATGTGCATGAGAATTGTTGATAAGATTAATTCAGATTATTTTTTCACATTGTTAAACATGCTATGCCAACAATCTATATGTTTTATATAAATTATATTTTCACATATCCATATATCACTTGGCCTGAACAAGATAGTCTGCTTAGTCTGTATAATTATATTTTCACCATCCAGTTTGATATGGTTGATTTAAGTATTTTAATAGAGTAACCATCAATACAGTTAGCCTTTTTATTTTGAATTTTAATGTCATTTTATATTTCAAGTACTTTAAGGTTAAGAACTTAAGACGAAATAATAGTTGTTATGTGTGTGATTGTGTTTTTTTTTTGTATAAGTTGTTGTTTATGTGCAGTGTTAAAGATATGCAATCTTTAAGTTTTTTTTGTTGCATAAGAAATTGTCTTATGGCTAGGAAATAATTTTAAACTTTAAATAGCACATTGAAAATGAAAAATATCCATTTGTATTCAAATTGTATTTGAATGAATTATGACTTTTCGAATTGTATTATCTCAGCATGTGATTAAATTGAAGTTTTAATTAAATTAAGAAGAAAAATAAAACTGTATGTTGTATTTGAGGGACCAATTTTCTGATTTTCAGTAATATTTTTTTGGAGCGACAGATTTTCAGAGGCTGTTGGTACCAGTTTTCCACATTTGACTGCACATTCAGACAGTGCAGTGGTATGGAGCCATATTACATGCAAATGGGGTGCAAGTATGGGACCTTTAAGGGGCCCATATTGGATCTTGGTGGGCTGCCCATATGGGACCCAGGCCAAAACAGGTTGCACTTTCGACATGGGTCCCATGTGGGTAGCCCATATGGGGCCTATGTAGAATCTAGGCAGGCTGCCCATATGGGACCCTTAAGGGGCACATATTGGATCTTGGTGGGCTGCCCATATGGGACCCAGGCCAAAACAGGTTGCACTTTCGACATGGGTCCCATGTGGGTAGCCCATATGGGGCCTATGTAGAATCTAGGTGGGCTGCCCATATGGGACCCTTGAGGGGCCCATATTGGATCTTGGTGGGCTGCCCATATGGGACCCAGGCCAATACAGGTTGCACTTTCGACATGGGTCCCATGTGGGTAGCCCATATGGGGCCCATGTGGGAAACCATATGGGACCCATATGGGTCCCTTATATATTGCTATCTGGGAAAATGTTACTGAATCCATAATGTTGAACCAATTAGTCAGTCAATTTGCAATGTGTGCTCGTTCCTGTCCAATACAGAACGTTGTCTGGAACAGCTATCGTTCGAATTTGAAATCAATTGTAGATTTGAATTGCAACACAGACACTTGTGTATTCTACAGAGACCCACGAATTAGCATTAGAACCATGCACCAAGTACCATAATACCCCTTTCCACCCACCTAATTTTACCGGGTTACCAATTTTTCACTAATTCAGTGTAACTTCATAGCGTTCTAAGGCTGAAAATAGGTATAAATAGAATAGGTAACGATATAGATAATTCCTATGTAACAGCCACGATAGAGAGGTTACCGTTGCGTCGACACTGATAAAATGTTGCGCCCAGTCTGTTGTTGTTGATTATTTTGTTTGATTGCAATTCAAGGTCCTTCAACGCTATATCGATCGCGATCTCGGACTCATTAAGTAGAGGAATAAAGAAGAACCCAGGAGAGGCACATAATGTACATGGGTAAAAGATTTCCTCACATGATTTATCCAAAATACAGGGATTCGATCACACAACGGCGAGGGGCTTAGTGTAGGTCTGTAACCATAACCGTTTAACCACAAAAATGCGGCATTGTCCAGTGGCAGAAATGTTGGAGTTCCATCCCCTCTGTTAAGGCCAGTCAGGTTCAACTCATCGATTAAAATGACAAGCGGATAACTCGATGGACAATGTTAATGGAGATTACGATTAGTTACTTCCCTTTATATGATAAAAAGAGATATATGTATGTTGGTCTTTTTGCGAATCTATTCCATTTAATTTTTTTTTATGATTTGGTCAGATATTTACCGGTGCTTGTGATTCAGATGAGCAATGTATCATCTAAATTATTCATTTCCACCCCTATTAATAAACGGGTTGCATTAATATATATATATATATATATATATATATATATGGCCAGAAACAAAGTAATAATGTCATAAATATATGAATTTATGTTATTTATTTAAAACGACAATGAATTCATTATGATCGTATTCATTTTTTGTAATTATTTCACATATAACGTATCATATCTATCTCTCTCCCGATAAAAAAAAATCAAACTTTCAATCAGCGAAACAAAATACATGATTTTATTATCAGTCTCAGAAAATAAGAAAGATCATGTATTGTGACCGGTCTGCGGCCCGTTCCGGCCCCTGGGAGGGAGAACGGCCCCTAGGTACTTCCGTTGTGATCCTTGGCGATATGCACGTCTTGTCGGTTTTTCTGCTCCTCCCAGTTTAAATGGTGATTTCGGGATGGGTGCATCAGATTGTTTGGTCTCTTCAGGAGCGTCCCATTCGTTTCCTGATAACTCAAGATCCTCTACTTCGTTCACATCGACACAAGATACGTCGTGAGGTTTTGTCGTGTTTTGTTTTGTAGGAACTGTTTTGGTAACGTTTTTGGTGGCGAACAGTCCCGATCTTGGATGGTTGTTTGTTATTTTGCTACCTCCAAACTTATCTTTTGACTTATTTAGTAATATTGGATGACTTGTTATTATCACATGGTTCGAATCTGAGTCAACTCCTTCGGTACCTCCAAGATCATTTATTTCAGTTGTGTCCTCAAAGTTCGTGCTAGACCTCTCAGCAGATTTGTCTAAACTGTCTTTCTCATAATTTGTTGATGCTATCGGAGTTCCAGTTTCCCGACCGCTATTTATAGTATCAGATTGATAGATCATTTCGACGTCATCTTCCCCCTCTGATGAATCATTCATGTCATCTACTGAAAAAGTAGAAACTTCGGTGTTTTTCTGACGACTTGGACGTTCACTTAATGTAAGGATTGAAACCGGTGTCTCTATTTCAGTAACGTCATCAGCGCTTTCGACCTTTTTGTCTTTTATCTCTTTCTGATGATTGTATATTTCTTTTTTTGTAAGGCTTGAAGATTGTTCATCAAATTCATTTGATGACATCAATTTATTATCTAGATCTTTATCAAGAGATTTTGATAATTTATCGCCATTTATCTCAGTTTTATTCATACTTTTCTTTTTGTTTTTACTGATTCTTTTCTTAGCCTCGACATATTTTTCATCACTGGCAGATGGTGGGAGTTCATTACTGCCCTCAGTTGTTTTAAAAAGGTCTTTTATAACTTTTTTAACCTTGGGTTTTTCTTTCGATTTCTGTTTTTGACTTTTATCAAATTTCTTTTTCTTCATGTTTTGGCCAGTAAAATCAGCAACACCCTTGGCCTTATATAGATCATCATTCTGCACTGACGGCAGTGTCTTTTCTATGTTTAGCATCTCATTTAGAAAACTGTCTCGGCTCTCTCTCACATCTGGTACATCCAAAGTTTCAGGTTCTGATTCAGAACTTGATGTTTCCCTTTCATCGTAATTAAAAGCTCTTACATCTGTATCATTACCGGTGCGACTAGGGTTATAAATGGCCCCTCTATCTAAATCATGCTCAATATTTGTCCTTGGACTGAACATACTTGAGAGATCACTAGAAACACACTTGGTTGCATCTTGATTAGCTTCATTGTCATCAGTATCTTCTATGGTCCTCAGTTCTGGTATTCTAGGCGTTGATTCTGCTTCAATCATCTCATTTGATGAAATACAAGATCTAGAATGTTCATTTTCATAACTTTGACTTGGTTCAGGTGACTGTCTTACTGGTATATCAAAGTTCACTTTCTTGTCAGTTTTGTCAACTGTTTCATCTGAATTTGCTTTAGCGGCTGGTAATTTTTGTTGTCCAAACTTCTTACTTTCCTTTAGCATAACTTTTTCCTTTCTTTTATTCATCAATTCCCCAAACGAGATGGTATTGTGTTCTTTAACTTTGTATATAATAGCCTCTTCATCTTCGTCTGAAGAGGAGGTCTTGTCGTACTTTTTAACGCAGACAAACTTATAACTACCGAGCTCTTGCAGAGTTTTTGTGTCTGTCTGCAGGGTACTTCGAACTCGAAATACTTGTTGCGCGAGAGATGTCTTTACTGAAAAAAAAAAAGACGACGATAAGTTGAATGGGCCATTCATCGCATTATACTATGTAGTTGTGCATATTTCAATACTAGTAAACTAGAATTAACGAAAACCACGTAAATTGACGACCAGTTATACCGGTAGACATTAAGAAGTATTTCATTTCTCAGTCTCGATCTCTAACTGTGAAAATATATAAAATATTTTTTTACCATAATCGAATGGTAATTCAAAGATGAACACACGGATACGTGAATTTAACCTTAACCTGCTGAGGTAATAGAGGGATCACAATATGAAGTGCAAATAACTTCAAGTCCCGTTGGAACACACATGTCAATTGCTTTCGATTCATCATTAAATCATAATAATTGTCCTTCGAATGCTTTGGAGTTCTATGCTCTTTTTGCTCAAAGTTTGTAAAGGCTTTACATTTACTATGAAATTCCCATGATCACTTGATGGACCATGATCACAATTCAATGATGGACGTATTACCTTAAGTGTACGAAACTGATGTCAGTCAGTAAAAAAAAAAGTCAGAGCTTTAAAAGTGGTTTGACCTTTTTTTTCTTTTTTTTTTTACATGGACCATAAGTATAAGTATTTAAAAGTAAGGCATTTATAACTTACCACTGAAGAGTTGCTCGCGCTGATAGTGAGGATCCTGGAATGTCCCGTGCAGGAACAGGTCCTCTGTGTTAAACCCGATATAATAATCATCATAAACAACGGATCGATGAAGCTGGAAATAAAATACAAGTATTTATAACCCATAATGAAAAATGCAGTCAGTAAATTTTTTGTTAAACTTTACGATCCCTTTAAGTAGCGCCTGAAATGATGTGCTCTCACATTCCTGCAGATTTATTAATTTCTGTGCATTATTGATAAACATAAAATAGGAAAATAATAAATACAAAATAAATGAGGTAAGAAAGAATTTAAAAAATGGGAAGGTAAAATGTAAGTTTAATATATTCATGACTTTAGTGCCAGTTTTACGATTTTTTTCCATTTCACTGTACTTTAGTCTCGTATCACCACATTGACATTTTAATAAGTATATGCTTATTATTACATTTTTTTTTATTATGGATCATTTTAAGTTGAGGAACCTTGTAAATTCCCGTCTGCAGCAGCCATATTGGGAAGCAGACGACACAGCAGACGACATCTTCAGCGCTGTCCATTTTCGAGTATTCCTCGCCGTTCGTGATGACCATTTTCGCACCCACAGCTTTACAGTCTGTCAATAGTACCCGCTTGCACCATCGCTCTACGCATGCGTTCAAATTTATCTGAAATAGAAACCGCGCGGAAAGTTCAAACTAAAGTCCGACACAGTAGTATAATCCCTACATCACACATGTTAGGGAAATTTGGTTCGATCCAAAGGGGCGGCGAATCATATCGTATATAACGGTATCATCGTTTTTTTGTTTTTGTTTTTTTTTGTTGTTGTTTTTTATCATCTCCTTTTTTGACATTTTATTCTGTATTTGTCCTGTGCTGTTATACTATGACTTACTCAATATAGGATTTCTAAATGAATGAAATATTGTCAGTGGGACGTTAAAAAACAACAAACCTCAACACAGAAGGAACGTCGCCGGTAGAGGGAGTCCATGGCCCGTGTGATATCAGCATACAGTCTGTCGCCTATAGTTCCTTTACTGGGGTCTACCATAATCAGACAGGGAGCTAAGCAGACGGCACGAGAAAAGTTGTACGTGAAAATTGTGATCAATAAACAATATTCCAATAAAATTCATGACAATTTTATCAAAATGTAGATACGAACAAAAATAACAAACGAAGCTTATCACCCATTCCCCTTTCTATAGCTATCCGTAAAATGTTCCGCAAGAGAGGGAATGCTGAAGATGTACAATATGGTATTCAAGCATTTCAAATGCCATCTGAATATATTGCATTTTTTTTTTTTTTTGTACTTCCTTATTTCCGTTTGTTTAAAGTACACTATACACCTTAATTCTGGTATAGGTATAGCACAACGTACCGATATGCATGCAAGACCATGAGTAACTGCCAATGGAATGAACGAAAACATTGGATTTACAATTCTACACGTTTCTTATTAATGTTACCGGGGTAATATATTATTTTAATACAATATTCAAATGGATGTTAATGTAAATCACAAAACCGATGGAGTTACCTCGGACAGGTTTCCCGAATCGTTTCTCCCTGTATACCAGAGTAACTCCAAACACGGAGCACCTCTCGGTCATCATCTGTCTGACGTCACGCAGGTCCGACACTTTGTCGACCACGATGTTCCTGGACGTATAAAGAGAAGGATTAAAGATTAATTGATCGATTGATTTAGTGTTATTTTTCTACACAAAAAGCCATTAATGGCGATCTGCAAACCAATCGGAACACCACCCAAGATCTACCGGGAAAGGTCGGGGATTGCCGAGTAGATACGATTGCGGCGATGGTGCATTCTGACGACATGGGCGATTCTTTCCGAAAATTTCTCTGACATTCGGTGGATTCCGGATATACACGAAGTAATATGGCTCCCATTCGGAACACCACGGAAATGGAAGCTTAAGTAATGAAACTATTAACTGAGGATTACAAATTTAACAACAAAATTATAAGTGAAATTTACTTGAATATATAATTCAAACACAAAACAAGGACACTGCCACAGTATTTGCCCCGTAACTGGGATGGAAAACGCAGGTTAGTTCCCCGGCAGCAACATACCACATTTGTAAAACTGGCTTTAAGTGTATTGAATGTAAACAGGACTGGTTGGTCGAATGTTTTGATGATTTAACAGGCAGCACTGCATCTGACTCATGTAGACAGATCGAGATCGTACATATAGGATAGTTCCAGGGCTGTTTTGTTCCATGCCAGGATGATATGACTGGTTATGGCATCATACCGACATGTTTGGCACCATTGTATTTGTCTCAAGTACACATAGTCCTTCCAAGTGACTAAAACACTGTCGGTAGGACGTTAAACCCTACAAACTGATCGAGTTCCTGACAGACTGAAGTCAGTAGGCAAACGAAACCAGATAATGCAATGAATATGAAGAGAAAAAGTAACGTACCAAGATTTCCCGTTTTCAGAGATATCCCCGGTGCTGGGTGGCATCACGTTTTTCCCGTGGAAAAATACATTCACCTCGTCAGGGTCGTACGTTATTTTCTGGTTCGACTCCGCATAAAACAGATCGTTCAGCACCCTGGGGTTACAGACGAATTCCTCCCACGGAAGGATGCTCAAGCCCACATACCCTACGTTGTATTCCTCTGTTCTGTTAATATTTGAGGACTTGGCGGTTTTCATATCGTCTTTACACGTCAAATGTATCAGTTTATCTTCGTCTGTCTGGTTGTCTTCTTTCCTGCCATCGCCCCATACCGACTGTAGAGGTGGTCCAGACGCGCGCTGTCGTCTGTCATTTTTAGTATTGTCGTCTGCTTTCTCCTCGTGAATGCTCGTCTGGTTCGGATGGTATTCTGGCAAGTCCTGAGGGATGAAGGAGGCGGATCCGATACCCCCAATGTAGCTGTCTTGCATAAAACCTTGGCGCTGCATGACGGGCGTCTGGGGTAGGGTTGTCGTCTGCTTCAATGAAATATCCTGCGTGCAGCCATTTCTGTCAGTATCTAGACCATACCCAAGTTTCGTCATCTATTACTCGTATATGTATGCCCCGTATTCATTTTATATACAAACTACCAAGAACTTCAGTTCATAACCTTGTAAAATACAATATCTTATATATTTGCGTGTGTGTATTGAGAAAAAAATGTATCCAAGAATTACAGAATCCAAATAGTTCCGTTAGCCACTGCTCTATGACTTATTCCACGACGATAGTTAGCAATTAATCCGCGAACAAAAGGAAAAACACACAGCCTTAATCCAAGACGACCTCGGTGGACACGGTCAAGCAGAACTGTTATTAATACAACACTGGGGGTATTAAAATTATTCACCAACGTTGTCTGCCTATATTACATACAAACATACCCGAGGTAGCTTTAAGAATATAAATACGGGTACCTTGTAAACTGTGATAGCAGTCAATATTAGGAAGCAATCAAGATAGTTTCTCCTTTGTCACGAAATTGACCTCCTGTGGGTCATACTTCCAATATTGGAGTTTTTCTGCACTACTTATTGATTTAATTTATAGATCAAGGCTGCACTTAAAATATTTAGATTCTTCTTATGTAAAGTGACTTTTATCTTCGTCAAAAGTAAGCCAATAATGAAAAAGGTTCACCTGAAGTTAACCATTTTTTCATACATTTATTTTGTCACGTTTTTAAATCTAGAAAATGTTTAACCCTTTCCCTCATAGAGGACACCATGAAAAGACCTATGCGAACAGCATAAAACCAGATCAGATTTTATGCTGTTCGCTGCTCCTCAGTGGTCTGGAAATGAGGATTTTATAATTAAATTTGGTAAGGTTTAACTGTGGTTTTCTGCAGATCAGGCTTTATGTGGTACCTATTGAATGCGTCAAAATGAGTCTGTATGAGGGAAAGGGTTAACATATTTTGAACTGTCCTGTGTTATATAAGCAATGAATGAATTACATTGTACTTTATATTATATAGAATCACAGACTTCTACTGTATCAACATGGCAAAATATACGCCATATAAAGGTATAAAGATGGATAGATACATAGATTCTTATTCATCAAACAGATCCCAAAAGTGATACTTTAATCATTTTTGTGGGACTCATTTATTATTCATTTTCGTAATTATTAGTATTCATTTTTTTTTTGAGAAATGTTGTTTAGTAGTAACGAAGTACTAACATTATTTTGACAATAAAAAAAAAAAAAAAAAAAAAAAATAAACGAATGGTTTACGATGCATTTTTTTCTCTGTCGAAGATAAGATGTAAAAGCATCGCACAAAAAAAATAAGTGCATTGTCTCTAAAGACAATTTCCATTTTCGAAATATTTACAACGGACCACGATTTAATATGAATTCTTTTAAACATTAGATATTTCTTTTTATGATGGGTTGTGACAAAAATTCCAAATTTATTTTCAAAATATTGAATTGGCTTAGTAAACAAAATATCTTGAGAACATTTCTGAGATCTTAATCTAGTCACCTCATTCACTCTTAAGATTTTTTAAATTAGCACTACTTTTCGTGGTAGTACACTAATTGATATCGTTAGTGGTGAATGTCTTTCAATATCCGTGAAAATAAACACCACGAAATTCATTTACCCTAATAGACCCTCTTCTTTGTTTACAACATGAATCGAATAAAATATGTTTACCAGTGAGCTGAATTTAATAGAAAGTCGGCGAAATTTAATGTAACCCCCCCCCCCCCCTGACACACAAACAAATAAAAAAAATGGATCAATTTAAATCAAACTAATATTCATTAAATCTATATTCCCATTTATAGGCGGAAATTAAATTTTAATTAATCAAATATGAATTATCCATGTGATATACCGGTAAAAAGAAAGAAAGAAAGAAGAAAAAACAGCAGAGAAATGACGATTTATTATATATATTAATATATGGTTCTTAGGGGTTATAATTAGTATTGTTACATTAACCTGCTATTGTGATGTCATGATTAACTTCAAGCCACTTTGGTATGGTACGTCATTGTTCCCCCGCCAAATGTTTCGTGTTTTCCCTATGAAGGTAATGTCTTCATCAATCAATGAAATACAATACTAGGATAGACATGAGTATTCAGTCGTGAAATATTTCAAGAACGAGAGTAATTCAAGCTGCATAAATGTAACTGTGTTTAAACTTGAAGTGCCCGTGAAACAATGCCGAACTCAGCAGATATCCAAGTCAATAGGGGCGTGTATTGTCTCCGATAGTTATCAGCATTGTATGTTTATCTGTCTGATCTACCGACTGTCTACTTGTCTGGGTAGTCTGTCTTGATCCACGGGACTTAATATAAAGTGAAAGTAAATGAGAGAGGGAGAGAGCAGTCTCGTTTTCCATTAAACATGGAAACTCATTTAAATACTACTTCGATATAAGGACCATTTTACAATAGAGATTTTTCTTGTCAACATTTGCCCCTATCTATATTGCGTCAATAGATAACCATTCCCTAAATTCTCTAAAATATTGAAATTCGTTCTCATACTCAACCTCAAACTTAGTCTTAAGTATGATTATTATCATATTATTATAGTCTTAAGTATGATTATTATCATATTATTATAGTCTTAAGTATGATTATTATCATATTATTATAGTCTTAAGTATGATTATCTCAAGCTCAACTTAGTTTGACCATTGAACGGTGTTCAAAACGTTTTTTAAGGACACTCTAAGCTAAGTCAAATTTAGTACTCAACTATGTTTGAGATAGTGTTTGAGAATGCGCGTAATACTCATTTAGCATGAGTTTTGATTTTTTTTTTTCGATAACACCGCTTAAATATCATACTCCGGCGTAATTTGATTGTAAACCTGAAAAGCAGGGATCAGCTAGACCACCTGTCTCCAGAATCGTAATCGATAATGACGTCAGAGTGCTCTCGACTACGGTCTCTAAGGTGATATAATATAATAATAATAACAATAATAATAATAATGATAATAATATTTATTTTATCTTATTTATTTATTTATAGAGAAGGTAACTCCGTAAGATTATAAACATATAATATTGTTGGTAAAACTTCTTTACACGAGGCCTTCTGAAATAGAATATCTATGTTTAATACAATGGAAAATGAAAAATAATAAGTTCTTAACGCCTTTCCTCATAGAAATCATAATGATATTATATGTTTTTGTGTATATTTAATATATAATAAAATATATTTTCGTGTATTTGAAATTGATTTGTAACGTGAGATGACTGATTACAATAAAGATATAGTATCTAGGGATACGAAAATTGTTGGTTTGTGTCCCGATGTCAAAACCACACTTTTGTTCCGCAAAGAACTGTTCCAACACAGGACCCGTCCAATCGTGCTCATGCTCAGCAACTTAAACATTCAGTTATATTGTCTTATATTAATCGCATACATGCATTGTATTTCGAAAATTGTTTGAGCTTTTTCCTATCCATAAATCATATAGGCTACTCTTTTTTCTTCAGGGTATATTTACTTCCTTTTTCCGTTACAACAGACACTTACCGGAAAGCACCGGACTAACCCGAGGACAATCGGGTAATAATCGATATTTCACGACTGGATAACCTGTCAGATTACAGTGTGGTGATCAGCTGGTTCGAACATGTCGGGACCCGTCGGCTTTGGCGTGCTTATTCTGTACACACCGACACAACAAAATCGATTACACTTTATACATGAATTAGTTAACAAGGGATTTGTTTGTGCATAGCAATGTCTGCATGCACGTATCTGTGATTTACAAGTGTAGTTCAGAAATAAGGTAAGTGAATGTCTTTATCTTAGTTAATGTATTTAATGAATTATCTTCTATGAACTTGATATAAACCAACTCTTTGTTTTCAAGATATGCGTATATATGTTACGGCAGCTTTGTTTGCTTGTTGTTGTTGTTTTTCTAACCGTTTGATAATGAACTTAATCCAATTTATAAGACAATTATAGAAATATCACTCTGTTTCCTAGTGCTTAAAATACAAATAAACGTAGTCAGTTACCGATAAGTTACCAAAAATCATTATAAATAAATAATCCCATCTTTTGTGCTATTTTTTTCCGTGAGTGAGTCATCAATATAGGTAAAATCCATGCACAACGTTATTGATTGTTGATGAATATTCATACGTTTAAATAAATTAGTAAGTTAATACATGTATGTATTTTATATTGATATACAATTTGATGGATATAGAGTTAAAGGTCGATATATGAGGGATGCCACGCCCCCAACATTTGTCCCCACCCACTCCTATATCAAAGTTTACGGTAACAGTTCTGTTTACTAGTGTTGACATGTGTATTTTGGGTGACTAGTTTTGTCAACAAATACACCCCTATATTTAAACCCAAGCCAGTGGTGAGGGCATATTAGATAAGGTTTCATTATATATATGGTCCGACTACTGATGATTATCTAGTATACTCTGAACTACTTGAAACAAGTAAGACATCTATCTATCTATCTATCTATCTATCTATCTATCTATCTATCTATCTATTATATAATTTATTCTCCCGTCCTTTTATCTTTCCATCAAGTTGTCCAGGTTTTTGATATTCATATATATGGTAAATCAGCATTGAAGGACATACATACCAGTTGTTCATAATATACGTGTTTCAATAAATAAAGGATCTAGTGCCGTATTTTATAATGCAGAGAATATCAGACAGAATATGAAAAGGGGATATTTTCAGTTGCATTTAGTAATGTAATTCAAAACATTTTCTCTTTGTTTATATGCGATCTTACGATATGCTTTGTCCTCATTTAAACAAAACGAATATATAGAAATTATTTTTAATATATAGAAGATATTTATATACGTTGATAATAAAATATCCGCAAATAGTAAAATTTTGAATGTTTAAGCCATCCATAAACTGTCACATCAAATTAATTAACCGCATTTACAATACACCTTAGGTTATTAAGAAATGGACTAACAGGAATGTCTGAAATATGAATAGGACATTATCATTATGAGGAATAGGGAATATTTGAACGTAGCTGTACTGATTTCATATATGTATATGTCTTATACTACTTGTAAATATCTTTTTGTTAATTTCAATGGAGTTGTGCAATTATATTTGTCATTTTCTTTGTATAAGTAGAAGACTTGAGATCGGAGGTTATGAAGGGAAAAGGGCAGGTATAGAACTGTCTGGCAAACTGTCAATGCCTTATCGGTGAAACAAAGTTGCTTCATTTTGCGTCACCATTTTTATCGCGTAACCTCCAACAAAAAGGGTTCGTAGACTCAATGAAGATTTAACTGAACAGTGAGGAAGTCTGGCATTTAGCCACCTTTGTCCGGGGAAATACATACGGGGTTTTGTTGCTTGTCAACTTGTTATATAGCAATTAAACTTCACATATATCATGACTTGGTTCGTTATTCGAGATTTTATTATTGCAAAATGGTGTATTTATAAGTCCAATGACCCAGAGAGAGAGAGAGAGAGAGAGAGAGAGCAAATGACTGTCCATAGGAGGAGTAACGTTAGCCTATTTAAAAATAAATTAACAGTATTGAAAAAAAGGAATTCAACCAAAATAATTTTATACCAAGGTTCACAGTCATCCATTCATTAAACCTTTCTGATTATTCAATTTTAAAATTAGGTCATTGGCAAATACTTTGTTATTGAAAATGAAATCACGCCTCTTTATGAAAACCCCACCCACCTACAATGGCGGGTAGTCAAGGAGACGTGTAAATATAAACAACTTGATAAGTCCCCTGTCCACGTGTTTATCGATTTAGAAAATTGAAAAGCAGAAACGTAAACTGTGAAACTAGGCTACTGCGTAATAGAGGTTTACAAACAAAGAATTCTGTGGGTGATTAAAATTATGATTATATAAATTGTCTGACAAATATTAATTGCCATGCTGACCACTTTGGCTGATGACATACTTGGCTAAGGAATTTGTAATACTTTTATTGACATTTTTGACGTTATTGGAATATTTGCAATTGGTTTAAAATAGATTAAAAATCAATTACTTTTTGTTTTAATCAAATAAGCGGGCAAATATTATATATATGATACAGTATATTAAATATTTCAAAAGAAAGTAAAGGGTGATATAATAGAATTCTTAAAAAGAAAAGTTTTTAAAACTTTAATAATTAAAGGAAGAATATTCTTATTGATAAATCTTGCGCAATTCATTGATTGAAGTAAATTAATTTTGATTCTAGCGTGTAAATTTAAACTGTGAATGAAGAAAATGCAGTAAAATAATGCATCGGGCCTTGGCCCCTTAATATATTATACATGTACTATACATTTTCTTACATTTGCTTGAAGAGGGCATTTATGATTTTGTGTCATTCATTAGTGTTCACTAAATGACTGCCTATTTCTTTCACAGGAGGGTAACGGAGTAAGTCGCTCGTGAATCCGGCAATGGAGAGCTTATGTTATATATTACCATCGAGTGCCTAGGTCTCTAGTTAGAGTTCACTGACAGTGGAACCGAATGTTGGGAGTTCGATTCTTGACTGGGACTAAGACATTTTCTGTACACTTCAATTAAAGTACTAACTCAGGAACTATGGAGAGGGATAAGTAGGAAAGAATTAATTTCAAATCATTTTATATTGCGTTTCCAGGGAATCCAAGATGGCGACCGGATCAGACGACATTTCAGATAGTAACAAACGAAATCTCGTAGTGGACGAGGCTGCGTTCGAGGAGCAGTTTCTGAGGTGTCATATCTGTCGGGAAAAGTACGACCAGGACAATAAGAGCCCAAAATCGTTACCGTGTAACCATACCTTCTGCTTGCCTTGTCTTACACAGGTGGGTGTTGTCTCGCTAATTCGCAAACATGTATGCCGAATCACTCGTTTATTCGAACTATGTAGTTCAATTTGAATAGTCAATTAAAATAAACACGCTAATATGACACTTATATACATGTAGCGGATCCCTCGTTAATTGATATTATTTACTGAGTCTCGACTTATGGTCTCGATTATTCATATCGTCCTTTTTTTTTTTTCGAAGATAAAAACCCTCAAGAAGGAAGGGTGTGCTGTTGGAACATATGTATAACGTACTTTTGTTGGTTTTCTATTGTTTTACCGGTAATTTTATGCTTAAATTTAACAATAATAATTTTCAGACATCTTTCAATGTACTTTACAAGAATAATCTCTATAGAGACGTTGGCAATTGTTTATGTACAGATTTGGCGATAAAATTATTAAAATCTATACTATTCATTTCAGGTGTTTGACCATAACCAGCAAAACGCGAGGCGAGCATTTACGTTCGCAGACGATTCTTATGAAGGGGTCCTGAAATGCCCAACTTGCCGCGTGGAAATATTTCTGAGCAGAAGTGAGATCAGTGCTCTGCCGAATGATCACCGAGTCATCCAAATGATGGACTTCCTTTCTCAGGTGACAGTCAAGTCGCAGAACGTTTGTACAAAACATGAGCGACAACCACTAAATTTCTTCTGCAAAACATGCTGTGTTCCCGTTTGCAGGGACTGTACAGTTCTGGACCATAAGGAACAGTGTGATCACGTGATTGTTGATGTCTCGGAGGCCATGAATGACAACTCTGAAGAGTTCGGTAACGTGGAAAACAGAAGCAAGCAACTGCTGCAATCAATGAAAGGGCGTTCAGATGCATTGGCCAATGCTTCTAAACAGCTCGACTTTCTGGAAAGACAGTTGCGTTCAAAGATAAAAGACACATTTATAGAATACAGACTGCTCTTAGAGCGACGACAAGAAGGTCTGATAGCTATCTTGCACGACATGGTAAAGAAACAGAAATCTCTTATTAATTCGCGATTTGTTGACGTCTGCACACAAGGTTCACAGCTTCAGAAACTGTACGATACGTTCGCTAAAGCCCGTCCTGCTAACGACATCACAAAACTGTTTACTGCCCATAAGGAAATGAAAGAGCATGATGCTGAATTCTCAGCACAGGCAGAAGCGAATGATGACGAATTGTTTGTGGGGTGCGAGTTTGAAGTTATAAATGAGCCCATGTTTTTATCAGAGATGAGCTGCCTTGGTGATGTAACCAAGAAACCAGATCTGGGCCTTAAACAGCCAGTTCCGGCTCATCAATTGGTTGTCCTAGATATGGAAGATAGACGTATTCAGATGGAGGCTCAAGGTCCCGACCTTAATGACTGTGACGATTACGAATTACTGGGCACCGAGCACAACATCTCGAGCAGCAATCTGAGAACCCCATCATCAAGGTCACGAGCAGACAGGGACAGAACATCCATCGCTCGTCTGAGAAGAACACGTGAGCTTATCGCGCGAGAACGTGACGTGGATGCTGATCGGGACATCGATGAGATGGAAGAAATGGAACATGACACCAGTGACGTCACAACTTCAGCTTATCTGTTACGCATAGCGTCAAGGCTAAATGCAAGCTCGGCAAATTTGTCTGAAGCAATTCTGGACCTTTCAACAGACAGAGCACCCAGCCAGACAGACCAGACGCCGTCATCGACGTCAGAAAACAGACGATCAAGAACTACGTCGTCGCCGTCAAGGTCAAGACGGTCAGGCGGTAGTACACGAGTAGTCCGACAGTCGCAGACTGCTCGGACAACACCGGACCGCACTGACAGGTACATACCGACACGTTATGAAAGAAGGTCAGAAAATCCATAGATATTTATCCGAGAACTCTTTCGAAATATTTTGTGGTCCCTATTTAGTTTTTATTTGTGAGAATAATTTTAAAAGTGCTACAATAACCATTGCGTCATCGTGAATGTAAATGGAAGACGTGGGTTAAAAAAAAAAATTTCATTATGATATATACTGAAGGGAAAAGAAATGCATGATGAACTGTGTGTTAGTTTGGAAAAAAAAGACGTTATTTAAATCATTTTCATATATACGTATAAAAGATGGTCAACAAGGACAATCCCGTTGAATGAGACGTCCAGAAAGTTAAGCAGGTCACAGAGGGTCAAATTTGAATCTTGCTAATTAATTAATAAAAATTCTTTTGGTTATCCTGCGTTTCTCTCTTCCTTCAGTATAGCACTGCATTGCTTGGGGGGGGGGGATTGTTTGCTGGCAGACATTGTGTTCGTGTGATGTACAAGATATAGAGGTTGTTTGTTTCCAGTAACATCTTAACTAAACAGTTAAGATGGTCGTCGTAGTTACATTATTAATTTTGATGAACAGAAGTATTATTGGTTGGAGAAAGAAAATGATTAGCCAGGTTATGGAAACAAGGGACTTGTTTACGCCTAACAGAGGTCTGTGATAGTATGGGTGCATTCAGTGTTGTGTCAGTATTTTACGTTTTGTGAACATCGTGTTCCTATTTTTACGCGTACAGCTCGATTTGGACCGCTGTCATCTGGACTTAATAGTGAGGTGGTAGCAAAGCCTTAATAAAACGGACATCATTTGGATCCCGGTAATCAGGCCTTAATAATGAGACGGTCTGATCGCCGCATTTCTACAGCGAAACCTCAATAATACGAATACCATTGGAACCGCGGTCAAGTTGGGAATTGATAGTTTGGTGATACTGCAGCAATACATCAATAATACGACCATAATTGGAACCGTGGTCAGTTGAGCTTAATTATGAAATGGTCAGATTACCGAATAAAATTCAACAAAATGTCAGTGAAACGACCCAAATTGTATCGTTGTCAACTCTGTGTGTGTGTTTGTGTGGAGTCCTGAAACTATTGTAAAACTGATTTCAAGGGGATCCTTATGATTAAATATTTTATTGTACAAGGACACTTTACTGCTGATGTGACAAATGCTGTATGTATATTTATAAAATGATGTTTACTATTTGTTATTGAATTTTGCCTTAAGTGATTGTCATTTGTGTTAATTGTAAATCAGGTAAGCATTTGCGAAAAACGATTAAAATGCATTTTCAGAGCAATTGCCTTGGTTTTGTAAATAGAACCATACAATATTTGTTGGGTTTAACGACAATATTTCCGTTAAAGTATGTCGTTAAGTATGTTGCTCGTTTTTTTTTGTTTTTGTTTTTTATCACGCATACAATAAATGAGTAGAGGATTTTTACTTTGGAGTGGTAGTTCTGTCTCATTGCGATATCACGCTGTAGACTAGTGACATAAACCTTTTTTTTTAAATTTATTTTGTGAACCGGAAATGACAAGTTTTGGGATTTACAAGCAGAGACAAGCATGTCTGCTTATACCTGCACTGTTTATCTTTGGTAGTCGTAGGCTATGTATGAAGCGAACACTTTAACTCCGACAAATTTATACTTTAAAGTTAAGGTAATAAGACCATCAGACTGGGACAAACTGGTCTTATTAGCAAGTCGGTCTTATTAGTGAGTCTGGCCTGTTTTATATATCACTTCGGGGTTTCCTGTGACAGTAGATAAGTAATAGAGCGACGTCCGGAGGGGAGACCAGGGTACAGGAAAGTACAGTACGGTAGAATCCCCTTTCTAATAATAATACCCCCAACCGATCTTTTCATACCAGTCACCAGTCCGGGATATGCAAACCCTGAAATCCTTAAACTTTACCATTCTCTTTAATGAGGATTTTTCTAAAAGAAAAGTTGGCTTTCTCGTGCGAGTTTTTTTTTAAGGTACCCAGCAAATTCAAAATTTTATTTCACGTGACAATGCTGCTATTATTTTAAACGGAAAACTGATAGAATATTCGAGTACAAAGGAAAATCTATAAAGAAAAGAATAATCATAATTAAAATAAACTGAACACAGGTGACAGATTCCTGGAGAAAAAAAATAGATTCAAATTGAAAATAAAATGTACTAAACTACGACCTACAATTCCTGGTTCACCAGCTTGTCGTTTGGGGGATTTAACGTCCCACCGACAGTATTTCAGTCATTTGGAGTCTACGTCTGATTGAGACAGATATAGTGCTGAACACCGATACATCACGCCGTAGAAAAATGGCGTGCTACCACAACCAGTCACATTATCAAGAGACGAGCGCCAAGCAATCCTGAAACTACCTTGTATGAATGTTGAGCACCAAGCAAATGAGCTGAACCAGTATCATTTTTATGACTGGTATCTCCCTATTCTGGGGTTACCTGCTTGGATTTAACGTCCCAGCGACATATTTCAGCCATTTTTTGTCTACTTGAGGCGAGAAACAGCGCTGCATCAAGTGGGATGGTACCACAACCAGTTGGCAAATCATTCCTGAAACTACCCTTATGTGCAGAGTGCCATTCACATTTATGTTTGGCCTGGGTTTGAACCTCCCTTCTCCCATCACTGATGGAAGCTATAACCACTTCTCCACCAAGACCTGTTTCACCAGTGTAGAAAAGACACAGATCTATATGTGTTAACCCTTTCCATCATATAGACTCATTTTGACGCACTCAATAGGTACCACATAAAGCCTGATCTGCAGAAAACCACAGTTAAACCTTACCAAATCTAATTACAAAATCCTCATTTCCAGACCACTGAGGAGCAGCGAACAGCATAAAACCTGATCAGCCTGCGAGTTACTCGCAGGCTGATCTGGTTTTATGTTGTTCGCATAGGTCTTTTCATGGTTTCCTCCATGAGGGAAAGGGTTAAGCTCTTTGGAAAAGAGAACAAAAAACAAACTCCATACATGTTTCAAGTTTTATCACAAATTCTTGACACATTCATTGTGTATCACAATTAGAACACTACTCTGACAAAACAGTGATGGAAATACAGCTAGAAGGCAGAAATCCATAATTGAACATATATGACCTATGCATACTTAAAATCTCCCCCATCCACACCTCCCCAACAAGGCTTCTTAACTAAAGATTTTTACTCAACACATTCTTTAAGATGGTTAAACAAGTAAGAAAATTGAAACTTCGCAAACATATCAATCGTTCTTTAATTTTCAAGTTTTTTTGACAGTTAAAGTATTTCTATTCAAAAGAATTTTGAGATTTTTTAAGGGAAACCTAAAGTTGAGAAGCATGACAAGGGCTTGACAATGTGTCATATACTCAGACTATATTTTTTCCTGATAAATGACAAACATGTATATAGTTTTTGTTTACTTCAATCCAAGTTAAAGGAAATTGCTGCACTTCACTCTATACAGAATGATCTGAAATGAACATTTTTGGTAAGGAATACATCATCTAGAAAAAAAGGAAAGTTAAAAACGGGTATTTTATATAATAATACCGGTATAAGAAAAAGAATTAACATTATATCATTTTAATATTGGTATGTCTATTAGTGACATCTCTTACAAATAACAATGGTCTATTTAAGTAGATTTGATACTGACACCAGAAAAAAAACCTGAAATATCATCTTTCTTTCAAACAAAACTGCATTGAAATACTGGAAACATGTGTCCTCACTATTCTTTAAAGTTCCATGCTTTTGCTTAGAAGAAAAGAAAATCATATGACTGATTTTTTTACCGTTTTTTTAGTAACATGATATATTTTGATCCCTCCTGACCGTACATTCTGCACTCAAGACCCAGTGCAATGGAACATAGTAAACAGGAGAGTTATTGAAGCTAAGAGATTACATTTCAATTAATGCTTGTTCACCTCTGCCAAGGTTAGTCTGTCGATATTTACAGCACAGTTGGAAAAATGTAGATTTAAAAAAGAAAGTTTTGATATTTAAAAAGGAAATACTCTGAATTACAATGTATATATTAACAAGAGGCCCATGATGGCCCTAAATCGCTCACCTGAGATAAATAGGTTGACCCAAGGAACATCTGTACCAATTTATTTTAAAATCTGGCCAGTAGTTTTGAAGAAGATGATTTTTAAAGTTTTCATATTTTTTTTCTTTTTGTTGCCATGGCAACCAGAGTTCTAAATGGATCATGTTTATTTTAGGAAATTTTGTGAAGGTTGACCCAAGGATCATTCCTGCCTAATTTAATCAAATTCTGTCCAGTGGTTTCAGAGGAAATGTTGATTAAAGTTTTCCCTATATACATATAAGGCAAATAAGCCCCGCCCCTGAAGGCCATGTTTTTTACGGATCAGAAATTTTTTAGCAACTTTGGTAGAGGTTGACCCAAGGAACTTCTGTACCAATTTATTTTAAAATCTGGCCAGTAGATTTGAAGAAGATGATTTTTAAAGTTTTCATTTTTTTTTTCTTTTTGTTGCCATGGCAACCAGAGTTCTACATGGATCAAGTTTATTTTAGCAACTTTTGTGAAGGTTGACCCAAGGATCATCCCTGCCAAGTTTAATCAAATTCTGTCCAGTGGTTTCAGAGGAGATGTTGTTTAAAGGTTTCTCTATATACTAGTACATATAAGGCAAATAAGCCTCGCCCCTGGCGGCCATGTTTTTTTACGGATCGGAATAATTTTAAAAACTTTGGTAGAGGTTGACCCAAGGAACATCTGTACCAATTTATTTTAAAATTTGGCCAGTAGTTTTGAAGAAGTTGATTTTTAAAGTTTTCATTTTTTTATTTTTTTTGTTGCCATGGCAACCAGAGTTCTACATGGATCAAGTTTATTTTAGCAACTTTTGTGAAGGTTGA
>CM037795.1:41879292-41902072 GCA_021229015.1 Solen grandis | reverse complement strand
GTCCCGGCCCACCTGGAAAACATAGCCTTCATACCGATTATATAAGTTACTATAACATAGCATATACCTACTACATAATAATCCATGCATGAATGCAGCAAGATCATTCAAAACCACACACAAAACAGAACTTTTGGTCCTATTTTAAGGTTGTAGCTTAAAGATTTATGTAGGTCACTGGGTCATGATCGAATCTCCAGGTCAAATTTCTATTCCACACACAAAACTGTATCTGTGGTTCAAAACTGAACGTCCTAGCTCTTATCTAAGTCTGTTAATTAGAGTGTAAATAAAGTAAAATCAGGCTTTGTAGTTATTCAATAGCTCACCTTGGGTACTACTTTCATCTCCTCCTCTTTCTCCTGTCTAGGATCATACAACCAAGTCTCCATCTCTTGACCATTGATGGTGTGAGACCTCTCTGACACAGTTTTGGCAACTAAGTAGTGGGAAAAAATATAACTGCTATCATTCACAATATCAACATGAGTGTCAAACAGTCATAGCATATTCTCAATCTATAACTCAAGCGTGTATGAATAGGCTGACTCATTTTCATCAAACTTTGTTACACTATTAGTGAGTAAATAACTCTGTCTTGGCCTTTATTAGTTACCCAGCCCGCAAAATGCTGTAGCAAAGTTAAAACTAAATTTGTTAATATAGACCATTTCACTCTGGACAAAAATACAAAAACCTACGTAAATCAAAGAGCACTTCCCTAACACCTAATTTACATGTTGGTGTACAATTACACACAGTGCTTAATGGGAAATAAACATACACTTACGATTTTCCCCCATTGACTGATTGGATATTGTTCCAAATAGTGTCAACCCTCTAGTGAAATGGTCTATTGAACCTTTGAGACAAACATTCTTACAGCAACCTTGAACTATCACTAAAGGTGACAAATACTTTCACATTCCACCTAAAGCCTAGACATAACGGGACATGACAAGCTGCAAAAAGTATGATTTCTATACAGTCATTTCTATACATCCATTCTTTTGTAAAGCAGGGGTAAAATAAATCTTAAGTCATTTCTGCCAAGCTACACCTCACAACCCATCCTTCTCAATTGAGTCATGTGCACAGTCTGTTTATGATTTGCTGGCTGGCTTTTATGATATTATGTAATTTTAATATAATGGTAAATAAAGAGCACAAGCAACAAAATACAAACCTTCAGCATCCTCAAATGTGATGTAAACCACATCACTATCATTTTCATCATCTTCAATTGTCTCAATGGCTCCACCGCCTGATCTCTTCTTACTTTCAAAGTACATCTCAAGTACACCTCTACCTCCAACATTTTGAGCGCCCCTCACAGCTAAAACCCCTGACAGGTTCTGGGGTGCTTGTGGTAGAACCTTGTTCATCATCCTCCTCATTTTCCCTCTTCATGAGGTTGTATAGTTCAACTTCTACAGGGTGGCCATTGATTTCATGTCCAATACGGCCAACAACTCTTGTTGCAACTGAAATATTGTCATGAAAATGAATTCAGTCGTTTTCAAAATGATTTACACTAGTTAGATATGCATACCTTAGACCATAAACTATACTTAATATACCACTGTATATTAAGTATAAGAACACTGATCATAAGTTTGCTTCAGATACTTGATAAATGCAGAAAATAGAGTGTAATCCAATTGATATCTTACAACTTATTTCCCAAACGACGTAAATATAAATAAATTTAAACTAAATCTTACATATATCTTTGTAATTCAAGGGCAATAACTCCTGAAAGATTAAAGGAACATCGGCTATAATATATCTGCTATGGGATTATGGTCATAAAAATAGCCCCTAAGACTGATTAAGACTGCTTAATAAATTTAGATGATAGAGTGTAAATGTAAAATCTGTCATTTTTTATAATTTTAAAGGCCATAACTACAGGCCTGTTTGTTAATTTCACAAAAATCAGACATGACCATGGATTTTATGGTCATAAACATTGTTTCCAAGTGTGAGAATGATTGCTTATAATTAATATATGTTGATGCTAAAGCAAGGAGGTGAAATCCAGCAATTTCATAGTCAGAGAAAGTAAAGCCCTAATACTTTGCTTTAAGTTTAATTTAGATCGCTTAATTTGTGTAAATTATAGACTGTATTGGAATGACATCTGGCATTTTGCTGATTAAAGACAATAACTCCTGGTATTTCAATCAGTTTTCAGCCATAGTTAAACTGCAAAACAAATACTACAGCTTAAATGTTATCAATGAGATAAATGCAATGATATTTTATGAAGCTTTGCAACTGAAATATTTGTCACGAAAATGAATTCAATCGTTTTCAATAATTTTCTTCATCTCTCATCAATGTTCCTGACAATAACATTAAATGAGATAAACTGTAAATCTGGTTTGAAAATTCAACACATAATAATTGGGTTTCTATCAAATCAAACTTTGGAATTATCTTTAAACGATCTGTTATGAAAACCTCGGTCACATTTGCTCACATTTACTGCGGCCCTACGGCCCACAAACGAGAATACCGCGGCGACCGCAGAAAAATCTGCGGTGACCGTACCCTACGACATCTCGGGTTGCGTCCTCGTGCACCTTGGCATCTTCACCCTCTCGTAAAGTCTGCGATGTGAACGCGACATGCGGTGCTGATCCGAAGTGACATTAGGCGGTTCCAGATTTCCTCAATAAGAAAACTTTTGTTGTTCGGTTGAGCGTCTCTTCGTTGATATACCCCACTTCCAATGTGACGTCATTGATATACGGTTATGATGTAAGTCGTCGCCGATAAAGTGCGTTGGAGTAAGCGCCGCTGAGTCGCGGTGGTCTGATGAGGCATACGTCAAGGGTCGATCATTGACGATGACTTCTATCTCCGTCACAATGGTTTGTAAGGATTAAAGGATAACGAAGGCATGCCCCAAATCTGTTTTGAAAAACAGTTTTGGTAAGTCGATGAGTCTTTTCGCCAATCACTGTTACCAAGGTGCTCTAGCAGGAATAAAAAATCACCTTTCTGTTCCCAAAATGGAGTTTAGAGAGTGTACCCTTAATGGACGATGAGTTCAACAAGCTTTTCAGGTAGTGAGAGGCGGCTACAAAGGTGGTCGCATTGTTCGATATCATCAGCTTAGGTAAGGTCTTCCGGCTAATAAAATCTCCTGATTATTCTGTATATATGATGGTAACGACTCCTAGGTGAAATACCCTTGTTGATGTGCATGTACGCAGGCATGTGTATGCCTTCGTCTCACTTCCGGTCTCAGCGTATAGCGCACGGTGGAGTCAATTCCGGTGATTGTGAATGGTGGTGCTTTCTCCAATCTTGTCCTTGGTAATGGCACACTACACGGCTGCAGGACAACGCACTTGCACTCATTGCCTTATTGAAGGAATTTAAAACGTCTGTCTGAGGTGTGTAATGGTAGCTTTGACTATGATATGTAGTTAAGGAGCACGAGAGGAAACTTGGCAGCATCAGAGACTGGTGCATTATGGAACGATCGCCACACCGTAGATGTTCATGCTGGTCGGCAATCAGCAGAAGTTGTTTCACAAGTAGCAAGTGTTGACATGATCAAGACTTCAAACTTGTGATCACGTCTGCAAAAGCTGAATTCTGAATGTCTCGGGTCCACAACTCTCTGTATTTTGTTTGTTTGTTGGGTTTAACGTCCAACCGACA
The DNA here is from genome assembly GCA_021229015.1 of Solen grandis. Lineage (NCBI taxonomy): Eukaryota > Metazoa > Mollusca > Bivalvia > Adapedonta > Solenidae > Solen > Solen grandis. The sequence continues at coordinate 41,898,394 of CM037795.1, read as the reverse complement.
GTATTTAGTCATTTGGAGACGGTGTCTACTTGACATATTGCTGCCACACATCCAGTCACATAATCCTGACACCAGGCCAACCAGTCCTGCAACAACCCTATATGCTTAGCGCCAGCCAAGGGAGCTATAACAGTACCTTTTTGTACGATTTTGTTATGTCGCGGCCGGGGATCAAACCGCGACCTACCGGTCTCTGCATTTTGTATTTCATTATGTTTCAGCAATCCTTGTATATTCTCCGTTCGTTCGCAGTTTCTCACAAAAGTTATCACAAATGATGTTACTCGAAGCAGCTTGCGATAATAACTAAATCGATCAATGTCCATTACATTCAAGTTGCTAGTAGGGGACACTTTAATGTTACAAGAAGTTTGTGCGTGCTCCTTTTGGTCATCTGATTGGTCCTCGAGCACCGCGTACATTGATTGATCTTAGATTTCCCATGACGGTCACATGCGTCTGTGTTGCAGGCAAGGTGGTCCTGTTTCCCATAGCGCGCATGCATGGAACTAGTTGATGATATTCTGCGTGTCAATAGATCATCTGGTTGTCATGTGTTGGGCAGTCCCTACAGTCACGTGATATTGTGGAATCACGGATTTCTTTTACGCGGTTATCAACGAATTTCCTCAGTGGAAATCCAGTGTTTAAAAAGATCTGACTATCTGACTAGAACGTTATTTAAAACGTAGGAAGCATCAATTGTAGATGTGATCCCAATCTGGCTCCGTTACGGCGGCCATCAGCTCCACCTTTGAAGGTGAAAATGTTTATAATGGAGCAACCGTGTTCTTCGCCAAAATCAATCGCGCTTCAATGTATTTGCTCAGATAAACTGTTGCTCCGTAAGACTTGATGCTGGCCTCCACAAAGATATGTAGCTCGGTCTCGTTGTCATTTCCGGTGTGTCCGTCCGATGGAGTTTGTAGAAGAACGCCTCCTCAAGGTTGTGTCCATGCCTTGGTTTAAATCACTAGTAAGTAGTGAACATTTTTGAATGGATGTTTGTGGGCAACGGTGTGTGTATCCAGTCGTATTTTCCTTTTAAAAGTTCTTGCAATAAATAACATAGGCGCACTGTAACCGGGCTAAGAAGTCCACGCGGGTCATTTATTTGTGATGTATATTTGAAAATAATTTCTCTTGGTGATCATTTTTTTGGAAGGTCACTATGTCTTCAGTAGGGCCCCATCGCATTGCGAGTATCTTGATGACGTCATTACCGTCCAAAGCCAAATTCAAACCGAATGGTCGAAGTACTATCAGCACTCGACCGCAGGGTGACTCTCGTGGCAAAATTCATACCGTGGGTAAGTTCTTTGTTTTACTCGCTGTCTTTTAGGAGGTAAAGTTTATTTTACGTTAGCAGCCGTGTAAAAATGAAGCCGCCCAACCATACATTCTAGTTTCCTTTTTTTCTTGTGACGTCACCGGCTTACGTGATATTGATTTCTCTATTTAAAGCGTGACGTAAATCGTAAATGTTCCAATCACTACTTCCGTGACCGCGAACTAGGTTTCGCCTGATGTACACCAGAAGCTTGTCGAGAATGACCAGCACCAAAAGGCTGCCTTAGATCCCCTAGTGTTGTTCTAACGATTCTAGTCAGCAAATGTAGGCATCAATGCGATCGTGGAAATGGCGCATACTGTAGATGCTTTTTGAGGGTGCAGAAAGATGTAACAAGATGGCCATGATGGCCCTGAACCGCTCACCTGATTATAAATGAGCAACATATGTTGGATGTTTCATATTGACCTACTTTTTGACCCCACATGACCCACTTTCGAGCTTGTCTAAGATTTTATGGAAACAAACATTCCGACCAAGTTTCATGAAGATATGGCCAAAAATGTGGCCTCAAGAGTGTAAGCAAGGTTTTTCTAAGATTTGACCTCATGACCTACTTTTTGACCCCACATGACCCAATTTCGAACTTGTCCAAGATTTTATGGAAACAAACATTCTGACCAAGTTTCATGAAGATTGGGCCAAAAATGTGGCCTCTAGAGTGTTAACAAGGTTTTTCTACTTTTTGACCCCACATGACCCAAATTTTTTACCTGTCCAAGATTTTATGTAAGCAAACATTTTGACCAAGTTTCATAAAGATATGGCCAAAAATGTGGCCTTAAGAGTGTTAACAAGGTTTTTCAAAGATTTGACTTCATGACCTACTTTTTGACCCCACATGACCCAAATTCGAACTTTTCAAGATTTAATGGAAACAAACATTCTGACCAAGTTTCATGAAGATTGGACCAAAAATGAGGCCTCTAGAGTGTTAACAAGGTTTTTCTAAGATTTAACCTTTTAACCTTTTGACCTTCTTTTTGACCCAACATGACCCAATTCGAAATGTCCAAGATTTTATGGAAACAAACATTCTGACCAAGTGTCATGAAGATTGTGCCAAAAATGTGGCCTTTAGAGCGTTAAAAATTTTTTTTTAAGATTTGACCTTGTGACCTACTTTTTGACCCAACATGACCCAAATTCGAACTTGTCCAAGATTCAATATGAACAAACATTCTGACAAAGTTTCATGAAGATTGGGCCAAAAATGTGGCCTCTAGAGTGTTAGCAAGGTTTTTCTAAGATTTGACCTCATGACCTACTTTTTGACCCCACATGACCCAATTCGAACTTGTCCAAGATTTTATGGAAACAAACATTCTGACCAGGTTTCATGAAGATTGGGCCAAAAATGTGGCCTCTAGATTGTTAACAAGGTTTTACTAAGAGTTGACCTCATGACCTACTTTTTGACCCCACATGACCCAATTCGAACTTGTCCAAGATTTTATGGAAACAAACATTCTGACCAAGTTTCATGAAGATTAGCCTAAAAATATGGTCTTTAGAGGCCAAATTGTTGATGACGCACGACGGACGCCGGACGAAGGGCGATCTCAAAAGCTCACCTTGAGCACGTTGTGCTCAGGTGTGCTAAAATGCCTGCATCGTGTGCTGTTCCCGTATCTCCTACGCAGTAATGTTACACCTCGATTGTAATTGGCACTTGTGAGTGTAAAACTTTCAACTGTGATAGCAGCGTCACTTTCAAGCAATGATTTTAGGTAAATGATTTCTGTACATCGGATAGATTATTGTTCATATGCATGGAAGTTTTGAAGGAGTTTCAAAACGTTTACCATTTAAGAATGTCTCCATTAATTGCGAGTAAATGAGCTTCGGAAAATGAATAAATTGTGATAAGCCAGATGTTTCACTCAGGGCAGGGTTAGCCAACAAAAGGTCAGTTGAAACGTTTTGGCTAGAACTTAATCTCTACTGAGATCCGCTCCGGTTATATTTTTCGTTCTGGCCTCCGCTGGATCTCTACCCAACCCTTATATAAAAGCTTCGGGAAATTTACACCGATACCCCTAACTCGTTTCGGCCGTTCAAATCGATTGTTTTAGGATGCACACCTAAAAATCCACGCATGTCTAGTAAGAAGACATATTTTTCTTTCCATTTCATTCAACATCATTGTCTTTGTGCTACTAGTTTCCAAAAAAAGTAAACGGATAGTATTTCGGGGAGTGTTAAACAGTAAGGGTTCGACCATTTTTAGTATAGCGTCAATGTTTTGAAGCAAATCCCGTGATTTTAATTATGTTACAGACAGTACGCATTTAAATGTTCAGTAAGTTTATAAACATTGTTAAATACAACACGTTTTAGCTATGAGAAAGTCCAGTTTCGGTATAATAAATAGAAATGTTAAGCCAAGTCTTGGTAAATAATTTACACACATTCCTCCTTTGCTTATCGCCGTCAAGCGGGACGAAGGTATTTAAAAAATATCATAACTCAAATTAAAGAAGGTAGAGTACATTAAATCTTTACAATTTATTGTCTAACATATTTTACTTTAGGAAGATGATATCCTCCTTGTGATCCTAAACATCGTGCATAAGAGTCCTGGAACCTAAACTTAATATATTATGTGTTCACCCTACGACAACCACAGGGACCGTGTCATAAATGTATGGTAATCCTACAGCCGGCGGAGGTACTCACGTAAAAGCCGTACGGATGCCGCAGGTAACTCAAAATAAGCCATGTTCCCGGCGACCACGTTTCAGGCCATTGTGTACAAACGGGATGGTCGTGAGACAACGTGGGGAAACAGGATGGGCAAACGTGAGAGGCCGTGATTGTCGTTGATGCCGGGCACGATTTTTAAAATGTCAAAACATTCGTCACGGCAGCCACGGTAAGCCGTAGTAAAACGGGATGAACGCAACAAGACATGACAGGACGTAATAGGCCGTAACAAAACTTAGATGTGGTCCGTAATGGGATGGGAAGCATTCGTGATGTTGTCTCGTAAAACTACTGCTTTTCTTTTTGATGGCATTCTTAAAAACTATGTTCTATGGTAGCATTAGTTGCAGAAGAGATTTCGTTTAAGCTTTTCACTATATACATTTAAGGCAAATTAGCCTCGCCCGTGGCGGCCATGTTTTTTACAGATAAGAATAATTTTATTATACTTGGTAAAGGATCACCCAAGGAACATCTGTACTAGAACATTTTTGAAGTAGTTTTGGAGGAGATTTTTTTGTATTTTTTTAAGTTTTCATATTTTTTTCTTTTCACTGCCACGGCAACCAGTATATACAAGGATCAAGTTTATTTTAGCAACTATTGTGAGGGTTCACCCAAAGGTCATCGCTGCCAAATTTTAATAAAATTTCCGTTGCCATGGCATCAAAAGTCCTATTTGAATCAAGTTTATTGCAGCAACTTTTGTGAAGCTTTATACAAGGATGATCATCCCTGCTAAGTTGTTGTTTAAAGAGATGTTGTTTAAAGCAAATTGTTGACGACGGACGCATGGTGATCCTTAGAACCTTGTGCTTTTTTGAGCTTTATTTGTACTAGATATTTTATATTATTGTGCGTTTCTTGTGTTATATTTGCTTTCTTTTCTTTTAAACAATATTGTTATAAATCTTATTACCTTCAAGAAAGAGAGAAAGAGGGACAATGTGTTTATTGAAACAAATTTTGTGTCCATCCTTCTTTGTTACGACCATGTTAACGGAAACGTTAAGACATGCTGATTACGGCATCATTTGATCACTTGTATGAATGTCAATTTAGTGCATTTGTAACATGTTCAGCGGTATTTGGCGCTTTGATTTATACCGTAGTTACGAACGTGCCCCAGATTTGATCGGCGTCCACGTTTCATCCGTAGAAAGCCTTGACAGAACGTAAAAACGTGTCAGACCTTGATCAGAACGCGAGAAACGTGAGAACGTGGCGGGCCGGGAAAGAACGTACTGGCATCGGTGGTAGATCGCGAAATTGACAGAACGTAAGAAACGTGTCAGACCTTGGTCGGAACGTGAGAAACGTGAGGGAACCCGTCAGAACGAGGCGGGCCGGGAGGGAAGGTATTGACATCGGTGGTAGATCGCAGCCTTGACAGAACGTAAGAAACGTGTCAGACCTTGATCAGAACGTGAAAAACGTGAGGGAACCTATCGGAACGAGGCGGACCGGGAGGGAACGTACTGGCATCGGTGGAAGATCGCGGGTCGCAAAGTGGTGCATCTTGTTGCCACCGGGGTTCAGTCCTTTTCCCTTCCACGGCTCGTCACGGATATACCGTGATAGACCGTGAGAATACTTGGCAGGACTTACCACAGCTTGTACATGTATACAGAAATAAAAAAAGAAGAAAAAACAAAACAAATTCCAACAGCGCACTACGTTTCGTTGAAACGAGGTTGCTGTGGCCGCCGGGAACATAGTGTGTAAACGTAGCATAACATATATGACGACCGTAAGAATTCCGCGGCAGCCCTAGAATTGCTATTGGCCGTAGAAATTTTAGACCCTAATGCCATCGTGGCAAATGTGACTTGGGTATTCAGCTGTAAAAATTCAAAAAGGAGAGGTCGAAGATATAACTAGTGAAGTTTAAAATGTTATTATTCTAATCCCAACTAAAATATTGATTGTTTCATTATATGAAATCAGTTTCTCCTAAAATACTAAAATACCGTCCAGGTGGCCGAGTGGTTAGAGCGTCCGCCTCGGGCGGTCGTGGGCTTGATACCCGGCCACGACATACCAGAGTCGTAAAAAATGATTACTGTAGCTCCCTTGCTTGGCGCTCAGCACATGAGTGAAGTTGGAAGGATATGGTTGACCCGGTGTCAAAATGATTTGACTTGGTGTGGTATCATGCCACATGTCTACGGCATGATACTGCAGAGTGGCATCCATATATTTGTCTCAATAAGACATCGTCTACAAATGACTGAGATTACTGTCGGTGGAACGTTAAACTCAACAAACAAACAAACAATAAAATACTAAAGTAAAGGTTGATAGGCCGCAATGTGGTGGGATGACACCCTTTGGTACTGGATAGTACTTGACTACGGTGGTGTACTCATTGTACTCCATGCATATATTTACAGGATATGCACCCCCCCCACACAACACACACACACAAAAACGCAAAATGGCATTTTGATTTCTCATATAAGCAGGAAAATTGACACAAGACGGTCAAGGAGGCCCTATATTGCTTACCTAAGTGCCGTAAGCATAGATAAAAGTTTATTCAGATCATCATAATCACAAACAAGTCAAATTCAAGATATAACAATTCGAATTTGTTATTGATCACCAGCTTAATCTAAAAGAACCATCATATTTCATATTTAATGGTGTATTCCTTGTCTTAGCATTTTTTATGAAGAGGTTTCTGTGATGAACTTTGTTTGAAACTTGATTCTAACCAAGACTTAAAAATCAATACAATTATTTTCTTGTAGGGATATGCTTATAAAGGCATATAAACATTTTCTTATTCTGTATGTCAATGAATGAAGAAATATTAATTTTCAAAGTTTTGAGTTGGGAGGGAAATTACAATCTCATTAAACAAAGGTCTGGTGAACTGCAAACGGTAAGTTTTATCATTAATTGAAAAGAACATTTAGCCAAAGAACTTGACTGACTTTCAATATACCTTAATTATATATGAAATTACTTAAGATGGTTTATTTCTTCTGCCTGCAAGTATCTTTACACTGCTTCAGGGCAAGGGCCGAAACAAAAGAAATCACACCAAAATGATGGACAGAATAATATAACGGGAAGCTAAATTATAATGCTACCAATACAGTTATATTTTAAAAATGATAAGTTAGCAAGATTCATATTGGATACACCTTCAAATTACTGCCCATCATATACGTACTTTTAAGACAAAATGATTAGGTACATTTCAAATTGATTAATTTTAGAAGAAAAAAAAACTTGGATAAAGTTTGTTCCCTCTAAATAAATAAAATCCTAACACATTACCTTCTCCTCCGTAAATGTCACAAGAAAAACACCATTTCCCACACATCTGACTTCCTCAATCTCTCCACCACTAGAGCGCTTCTTCCTCTCGAAGTACATCTCAACCAGATCATTGACACATCCGTCTTCACCTGCACTGTAGAGAGTGACGGCTTGATGTCTTCATGAAGTGGCTCCGACATCATCTCTAAATAAATTGGATGTCCTAGCATTTTTAGTTGACCACACTGCAGAGCCAACTGAGCACCTGGAAAATGAATATGTACATAACAAGACTGCAAGAAAATTGGTTGTATATTAAAATTTAAATGATGTAGTGTAGTATAAGGAGCGATTACAAAATAGTGTACATATGGGTATACATGTAAAGGGCTGGGTTTGTTTTAAAGGCCATTTTCACTCAACTTCCCATTTTTTAAATCTTAGTTTTGTTTTTGCATAATTGTCTATAAAAAGGAAAGCGCTCTATGCCTGCAATTGCTTCAGATGAAAAAAAAATAGAATTGCCGATGAACATGTCTATTTTGTTGTACCTAAGGTTATATTATAAAACCCATTGATTAATATATTTTGTATTGTGTAAATGCAGTTAAGTTTATTATTTTCTTGAAAAGAAGGAATGGGATTTAAACAGTTTAAACAGATAGGAAATGTACATTCATTTTTTCATTTATTCTATTTCATTTTTATACAATGAAATCAAGATATTTGGGTTTAGGGACTTTTGAATATTAACGCTCACAATATACTTTCACTCGCTCAAAATCAAATGTTACTCGTCATGAGTGAAATTGTTTAGACCTGGCTGGAATTCCACTAACAATACTTAGCGCTAAAATATTACTTAAATTCTTAAACTAGATAGATACACCTTCCTGTTTTATAAATATTTAAGTAAATGACTCAAGCCGAAATCAATTAATGATTGGTGGAATACAAACCCTGATCTTAAGCATATGATTGGAAAGATCAATGTCTGCTCTATCTAATTGTGTGAGATTACGCTGAAACGTGGACGATATTACGACAAACAACAGCGACAGATATCAAATATCTGAAAACTGTTGTTAAGGTGAGCTTTAAACGTTTTGAGACTGGATTTCTTGTCTTGAAAAGTATATAGAAAAGTAGAGAGTACGTTAGGACAATCTCATTAAAATCATATCCTAATTTGCGCTTCTCTACTATTCGAGATTAGGATCTGACAACATCGAATTAGGGGTCACGTCTGATTGACCTTTTAAGTAATCTATATGCATAAACAAGTGCTCTATTTTAAACCAATCAAATAGTGCGTATCAAAGCTATTAGTTTCAGTTCTTCTCACTAAACTTCCGAAAAGAAAATCCACACACAAAATATCTGTAACTCGCGGGACGGTATTTCTAACGATAAACATGTTTTGTTATTGTTTTAAACATAGGTGACATGTATTGAATTCACAAACCGTGACTAAACTTCGTTGTACTGTAGTGTAAATATAAATGCTGTTGATAAAAAATTGAAGTGGCGCAGCGAGATGACAGCCGTCTTATAATCGAAAGGTTTTAAGTTCGAGACCTGCATAGGAAGTATTTTTTTATTTAATGTTTTATTCAAAATATCGTTACTGACTTGACTATTTGAGTTTACCGTCGCTTCGACAGTGTTTCAGTCATAAAGCGACGTCCAGCTAATAATAGGTGGAGGAAGACCCCGAATGCAAGGAGGCAATTTTCATATGAGGAAGCCTTCCAGCTTGCTTGGGTAGGTGGTTTTAATTTGAAATGGTCAGGGGTTTTGGGGGCCCCAAGGACCTGCGCATGCGCGGGGTTTTAAATTCATAATTATTTGGTTTGTGCGGGGATTTTGGTTTTTTAAACAGACATCATATCTATATTTAGAATGAATATGATCTATTTTTAGAAATGGCATCTTGATCTAAGTTAGAAATGAATCAGGGGACAGGGTTGTACTTTCGACCAAAGGGTTAAAGGACTTTGAGGGTCAATTTCCAAAGGCGGAGACACATGGTAAACACAAAATTTACATGGAACAACAGGGTATTGATAGTCCCAAAAATATACAGAGCGGGTTTGTATTTTCATCCATAAGTTTAAATTCACGGACATTGGGGTTCAGGCCCTCACCCTTAGACGGGGACTATACAAAGTTTTTAAACAATGATAAATATATGATAAACATACAAAAAAATAAAATTTTAAAAAAACCCTATATCAAAAAATATTTAGAAAAAAAAAATTTAACGACTTTTATTTTACGATTTTAACAGTTTCCACGTTTGTTTAAAATGAACCCAACACCCCATGTTTATGCTTTATCTGCCGTTTATGGTCAAAATATTTCCCGGAAACTATATTTAAAAATTTTTTAGCACTGTAAACTAGAAAAAAACCAGAATTAACCATTTTTGTTATCAAAATTTTAACTAGGGATTTTGATCAAAAAAACCAATCAAATAGAGGGGCGATGACGTTATTTTTTAAAAAAAGTCAATTTGGGGAACGAAATTTTTTTGAAATGCCTGTACACGTTATTTTCAACAAAAAACGGAAATAAAGATAAAATTTTTTCGGGAATTTTCGGGCCCCTGGGTGGAACACAATTTTTGACGATCTGTACACTTTTATTTAAAACAAAAATTTTGGAAAAAAAGGAAAAATCCCCAAAATTTCAGGTGTGCGGGGAACAAAATTTTTTGAACATGTTTTTACACTTTATTTCAACACAATTTTTGAACATGTCTGTCCCGGGTTATTTAAACCCTGAAATGGAAATAAAGATCAAATCCTCAAATTCAGGTGGCGTGGAACACAATTTTTGAAAAAATGTTGTACCCGTTATTTCAACATAATACTTCTTTGGGCGAATAATGAAATCGGGTTAAAGTAGGCACCATTATATTTAAATAATAAACATACACGTGCCCTATATACCAAAAAAAAAGGAAAAAAAATTTTCCCACCTGCATGGATACTTTTTAAACTTTAAATTTCGGGAGTAAACCACTTTCCCCTTTTTAAAATTCTTCTCTCCCCTCTCTCTCTCTTTAATATCGGGAGAGTTTGTATATGATTTTTATAAGCCTTTCCCTCATCCCTTAAAGTATCAAATTTAAAAAAGTACATAAGCACGACTGTAAAAAAGGTAACTTTTTCATGTTATATTTCTCTCTCTCTCTCTCTCTCACCCCACACCCCCACAGTCCACTTTTCGCGCAAAACACCCCACCACACACCCCACACGGAATACCAACACACAAACACCCCACAGACCCACTTTTTTGGGGGGGGGGGGGGCCCAACACACACACACACACACCCCGTGATATACCTTTTAAGTCAAATTTTTTCCCGGGAAAATTTATTTTTGGGAAAAATATTTCCAGTATACAATAGGGGAAAAACCAGAGAAAACGGGTTTAAAATTTAAAACCCGCCCAAATTCCCATGTCTTCTTTTTATATCGTTTGGGAACAAGTCTAGACTTGTTGTCAAAAAAATAACCATTCTTAGATCAAAAAACCAATCAGAAACAAAATTTTAGTTTACAACCAAAAAACCCATGTTTCATTCCATAAATAGGCATGACATTGCACAACAACCACAATCAATTTTACCCCCATGAACCTTTGAGGCGTATACACACACACCCCACCACTTAAATTCAAGCAAAATAATAAATCCCGTTTTTAAAAAATTGAAAGGGGGAAGCCGAGTAAGGAAATTTTTTTTAATATATAAATCCCCTACCTTTTTTTCTCAGTTCCATTTTTTTTATATCACACAACAAAATTTTTCCAAAAAAATGAATGACTGTATACCCATTAGTCTTTAAAAATTTTTCCCGCACACAAAAAATTCCAATGATCACTCTAAGAGAATACTTTAAAAAAAAAAAACCCTTTTGTTCCTGTGCGTGAAAAAAATTATGTTTTGGGTTTCGTAACTTAAAAACATGGTGGTGTAATGGACATAATCCTAGGCGGTTGAAAAAAAAATTTAAAAAAAGTCTTTACCTCTTTCATTTTACCAAATTATTACCATTTCGAAAAAGATAAAACTTTAACAAATTTTTGTTTTTTTCGATTTAAAAAAAATCAATTGTTTTGATATTGTTTTAGTGCAAAAAAATTTTCAAAACACATGTTTGCCCTGATATGGATTAAATTATTGATTAAAATATATAAAAAAAAACCCAAATTTTTTTTTTCCTGCTCTAAACATTTTAGTCTTTTGGAGTATACGATTTTTTTTTTTGAATTTTTGAAATCAGTTTATTTATATTGTTTTAGTGCAAATCAAGTTAAAAAATTGATTGATCCATTATTGATTGTTTTTTCGTTTTTTGGGTTTATATAATACAAAAAAAAAATTTTTTCCTCTTTTTTTTTGCTCTAGCATTTAGTCATTTGATTTAAAACAAAATTTTGTTATTTTGAATTTTTTAGAACTAATTTTTATATTGTTTTAGTGAAAATTTAAATTTCAAAATAAAATGATTGATCCAAAATTGATTTTTTATCGTTTTTTGTTATATCATACAAAAAATCAATATTTTCCTTTTGTTCACAAATTTTAAAGTTTTTTAAACCCAAACCCCTATATATAAGAAGCTTCAAAAAAATCGGTTTTTTTATTTTCAATGAATTATTGTAAATTATCGTTTTCCATTGATTCCCCCACCCCCTTTTTTAAAGGTAAAAATGTTAAAAGGTAAATCTCCCTTAGTTTTTTACCCGTTTTTAACATTTTCATAGAAAGGGAAAGCTAAAGGGGGGTCTTTATTTAAAACCCCAAAACCCGGAAGTCCAGGGTTTATTTAAAAACCGGAAATGACGTCATAAATTTTTTTAAAATTTGCCCCCTATTTCCTTTATTTTTTCACTCGATTTTATATATTTTTTTACTTAAAAGCAAATTTTTGTTTTCCCCAGTCAATTTATTGGGCCAAATAATAATTTCCGTTTTCTTTGATTTCCCTTTTTTTTTAAAGGGTTTGGGTTTGTTTTGGGGGATCCTTTTGTCAAAAAAACAAACCATTTTTTTCTGTTACTTATTTTTTTTTGCAATAAATTCCTTTCTATGTTTCCCTTTTCCGTTCTACAATTTTTCCCAATTTTAAAATCTTTTTACTTATTTATTTTGCAATACAAATCGTTTTAACATGCCCCAAACTTTTTCTGTTCTAAAATTTTATATTGCCCTTATCTCAAACATAGAAGGTTAAAATTGGGGGAATTTTCCGGGGTGGTCGAAATCTTTTGTTTGTTTTTAAAGGGGAAAACTCATATTCTGACTTTTTATGGAATTTGTTTTTCTTTCCCTTGGGGGAGAGTCTTGTCTTTTTAAAAGTTCGGGACTTCCCTTTTTCTACGCTTGTAAAAAGGGGGGTTTAACATACTGAATGGTGGTTTTTTTGGGACGTGCCCCCAAAGTCTGTTTTTTTTTCTAAAAGAAAGTGTCCTTATGATTGGACGTATTTTTCCCTGGGCCATGAGGCGAAAATGTTGGGGACCATCGGGTCAATTTTTCATTATTTAGTTTTTATTTTTGCCTAAATTTTTTCTCCCCCTTATAAATTTTATTCTTTCTAAATCACCCATTCATTGTTTCCCCGAATCTACCTCCGGACCAATGACCTCTTCAAAACCAAATTGATTTACTTTTTAAAAACCCCTTTTAATCACTTTTTTTTTTTGTCTGAACCCAAAAATTCTCGAAAAAAATTTTCTAAATGCCCCAAACCGTTTCCTTTATTGGCCCGCTGTTTCAAAAAATCTGTATTTTTTTGGGCTTTAAATTTTTTTTTTATCGTTTTTCAAAAAAACTCGTAGGCTTTTGAAGGGGTTTTCTTTTCTGAGGTTTCCTTCATTTTATATTTATTTTTCATCCCAAATTTTTTCCCGTTTTTTTCACCACTTTTTTTGGCCCAAAGGGATTCAAAAATATTCATTAGGGTTTTAAATTTGAAGTCTTGTTCTTTCCAAAATTTTCCCTTTAAATCGAAAACCATCATCGGGGTGACCCAAATTCGCGGCCAAACTTTTTACCGTAGGTTTCTTTCTTCATTATATTATTTTTCACCCTTTTCTTTTAAACCACCGCTGGACACCATGCTCTGACATTTTTTTTGGTAAAGTTACAATGTCTAAAAAACATGGGAACCGCAGTGGGTCCGCAAAAAATCATGATTTTTTTGCAAATTTTTCGACTGGAACTTTACCCTTTTCTCTGTATATCTTTTGGGTGGTTCCTTTCTACAATCTTTTTTCCCTTAAAAATTTCCCATCCCCTTTGTGGGCTGCGAAGTGAAGCTGGTGTAAGTGGTTTTAAATCACGAGGGATAAACTAACAGCCTTTTTAAAAAGGTTTTTAACATTTTTGGGGGTTATGAGGTACTTTTTGTCGGGCAAGGGTCAAAACCCTGTTGTCTTTTCTTTTAGGGTTTGTTAAATAATCCCAATAAAGAAATTTTCTTTCTTGGGAGGATCTTTGCTGAAATACGGGTTTTGGTTATAGCGATGACAGATTTTTTTCCCTATGGTGGCTCCCTTTCCCGTGAATAAATGGGTTTCACCGTTGGCTTCCCGCTTCCGTAGCCCATGTCATTAAATTATCACATTTCTGACTCTAGGTCCAAAAAAAGTCTTTTTCAGATTAAAAAAGGGACTCCTTTTTTTAAAATTTTACTTTCCCCCAAAAAAGTTTCTTTTTAAATTTTGTCATTTTAACGGTTGCCCCTTTTTTCTAAACCAGTTTTTAAAACGTTTTGGGAGCGGGAAAAAAGTTTTTCATAAGCCCTTTTGTAGTGCTGTGATAGAAGTAATTTTCCCCAAGAGGTCGGTCCCCCCTGCCCTACAAAGTTTAAAAGGGGTGTTTTAAAAAAAAAAATTCCCGTCCATTTGTTAAAAGTTTTAAGGGGGGTATTTTTCCCCAAATTTTTTTGTGTCGTACTCCCGAAATTTCGAACCTCCCCCCAAAGGGGGAAAAAGAGGAAGAATTCCTCCTCCCTGAGGAGGAGGGGAAGGGGTCAATTCCGGAGGAGGAGGGGTCAATTCCGGGGAGGGGCCTTTCATTGACTGCCTTTTCATTTTCCCTGTTTAAAAGCACAATGTCTTAACATATTGGCCCTTTTTTTTTTTTTTGAATTTTACTTTTTAACTCTAAAAAACTTTGTAGAAAAAAAAATTTTAAAGAAAAATGAAAAAAAGAGGGACTTTCCCCCTTTTAAATTTTTTAAGTCCCAAGACTTTTATCCTGCTTGTTCTTATATTAAACCCGGGTTCAAAATTCTAGATCAAGCTTGAAAATCCTCGTCGTAGTTCATGACAAATTTTTCCATCTTATAGGACAAGATTTTTTGTTTTGGTTTTTTCTACCCCGAAGTTTTAAACTAAGGGGATAGAGTCATTTTTTTCATTTGAATGACGTTTATTTCCCGGTTTTTTTTTTTTATCATGGACTTCCGGGTTTGGAAATTTAAAAATAAAGAATTTTTACTTAAGCTTTTCATAAACCCAAAAAAAAAATATAAAAAATCGAGTGAAAAAATAAAAGGGAAAAAGGGTCAATTTTTCCCCTTTAGACGGCCCTTTCAAGTTATAAAGACCCAGGATTCCGGGGTGTAAGTTCAAAGTAAAAGAACCACTTTGACTTTTTCCCTAGCTATAAAAAAATTCAAAACGGAAACCAAAATAAAAGGGGGGATAGAGTCATTTTTTTTTCATGTGAAAGGGAAACATTTCCGGTTTTTTCATCCTGGACTTCCCGGTTTTAAGAGTGTGGGAAAGTTTAAAAATCTCACTTTTGACTTTCCATTTGCCTAAAAATGATTCAAATCGGATAAAACTAAGGGTGAGTAGAGTCAAATTTTTAAAATTTTGTTGACGTCATTTCCCGGTTTTTTTTCATCATGGACTTTGGGAAAAAAGTGTTTTTAAAATAAAAAATTTTCAAATTTGAGCTTTCCTTTTTTGAAAAAGATTTTAAAACGGGATAACAACCCAAGGGAGATTTTACCTTTTTTAAAAATGTAAACCTTTTTAAAAAAAGGGGGGGGGGAAATCAAAGAAATCGATAAAATTTTCAATTAAATTCGATTGAAAATAAAAAACAACGATTTTATTTTGAAGCTTCTTTCTATTTGTTTTTTCAAATGACTAAAAAAATAAAAAAAGGAAAAATATTGATTTTTTGTATGAAAATAACAAAAAAACGATAAATAATCCCTTTTTGGGTCAAACATGTATTTAAATTGATTTGCACTAAAAAAAATATTTAAAAAAAGGGGTTCTTAAAAATTTAAAATAAAAAAATCGTTTTACTTCCCAAAAAAACCCAAATGAGAGCGAAAAAAGAGGGAAAAAATTTTTTTTTGTATTATATAACAAAAATCGAAAAACAATCAAAAATGGATCCCAATTTTTGTATTTAGAATTGATTGCCCCTAAAGCAATTTAAATAAAAGAGTTTCAAAAAATTCCCAAAAAAACAAAAATCTTTTATCAAATGACTAAATGTTTTTGAGCAGAAAAAAAGAAAATAAAGGTTTTTTGTATATATATAATCAAAAAAGAATCCCTATTGACAATCATTTTTTAGACTTAATTTGCACTAAAACAAAAACAATCAATTGATTTCTGAAATCGAAATAACAAAATTTTTCAATGTTTTATACTTTTTTCGAATCGAAAATAATTTGGAAAATGAAAAGGGTAAAGCCCTTTTTAAAAATTAAACCATTTCACACCGCTTAGGGTTATGTCCCATTACACACACACATTTGTTTTTTAAAATTAGCGAAGCCCCAAAAAATAAACTTTTTCACGCAAAGAGTACCGGTTTTTTTTTATGTTTCTCTTTGAGTGATCAGTTGGAATTTTTTGTGTGCAGGAAAATTTTTTAAAATAATGGATATACATTCATTCCTTTTGGAAAAATTTTGGGTTTTGGGGATATAAAAAAAAAGGGTATGAGGAAAAAAGGGAGGTGATTTATATTATTAAAAAAGATTTCCTTACTCGGGGATGTCCAAATTTAAATTTTAAAAACGCATTCTTTTTTTTGCAGGAAAAATGTGCGTGTTTGGTTTAAACGCCCCATAGGTTCATGGGTAAAAAAAGATTATGGTTTGTTGTGCAATGTCATGCCTATTTTTTGGAAAGAAACATGTTATTGGGTTTTAATACTTTCATTTGTTTCTGATTGGGTTGTTTTAACTAAGTCATGGTTAATTTTTTGAAAAAATGTTTTAGATTGTTCAATCGAAAAAAAAATGAAGACATGGGGGAAATTTGGGCGGTTCAAATTGTAAACCAGTTAAACTCTGGTTTTTCTAGTTTTAAAATGGAAATACATTTCCAAGAATAATTACCGGAAAAACTTTGAAATTAAAAAAAGGTATATCACGTGTGGTGTGTGTGTGTGGTTTTGTGTGTGTGTGTGTGTGTGTTGCCCCGAAGTGACTCTTTTGTGTGTGTTTTGTTTTTGTTGGTAAAATCCCTGTGGTTGGGTGTGTGTTTTGCGCAACGTGACTGTGTGTGTGTTTTGTGGAGAGAGAGAGAAGAGGAGAGAGAGGGTATAACATGAAAAAAGTTACATTATAATGTACGGCTTTTGTCTTCATTTAAAATTTTAAAACTTTAAGTTTTTGAGAATGGTTTTTTTATAACCTATACAAACTTACAAATATTAAGAAGAGAGAGAGTAGAGAGGGGAAAAGGGGGGAGAGAGAGAGGGGGAATTTTTAAAAAATGGAATGTGTTAATCCCGAATTTAAAAATAAAAAGTATCCCCTGCAGGGGAGGGGAAAAATGTTTTTTTTTTTCGTTGGGAAAATAGGTCACTGTGTATGTGATTATAAATGTTCTGGTGCCTACTTTAAAATGATTTCATTAATTCGCAAAGAATTTATTTGGTTTTAAAAAACGTTTTACAGCCTGTTTTAAAAAAATTGTGTTCCCCGCCCCCACCTGAAATTTTGAGGATTTGATTTTTATTTCCATTTTTATGTTTAAAAAAACTTACAGACAAGTTCAAAAAATTTTGTTGAAATAACTTTACAGACATGTTCAAAATTTTGGTTCCACCCAGGTTGAAATTTTGAGGATTTTTTTCTTTATTTTCCCTTTTAGTTGAAATAACGTGTACAGACATGTTCAAAAATTTTGTTTTAAAATAACGTTTACAATACGTTCAAAATTGGTTCCACCCAAAGGGCTGAATTCTGAAAAAAAAATTTTACTTTATTTCCGTTTTGGTTGAAGTACCCTGTACGGCATGTTTTAAAAAATGCTTTCCAAAATTGACTTTAAATTTTTAAAAAATAAAAGGGCATCGCTCTCTATTCTGATTGGTTGTTGGGTCAAAAATCTTTGTTAATTTTAGAAAACAACTGTTAATTTGGTTTTTTTTAGTTGTCAGTGCCCAAATACATTTTTTAAATAAAAAGTTCCGGGGAAATATTTTACCCTAACGGCAGAAACACCCCATAAACATTAGTGTTGGGGTTTATTTTAAAAAACAGAAAAAGTGGAGCTGTTACACGTTTAATTTAAATTTTGTTTAAAATTTTTTTTTTAAATATTATTTGATATAGTTTTTATATTGTATGGGTTTTTTGTATGATGATCATATATTGATCTTGATTTAAAACTTTTATAAAACCCCGTCAAAAACTGAGGTCCTGCCCCAAAGTCCCTGATTAAGCCTTTTTGGGCTGAATATACAAGTCAGTCTGTATTTTTTTGGGAAAAATCCCCTGTTGTAAACTCAAGTTTCTTTTGTTTTTTACCATGTGTCTCCGCCCTTTGGGCTTTTACCCCAAAGTTTAAACCCCAGGGCGAATGGGCAATCTGTACATTGATGTCCCTTTCTAACTATGCATGAAAGGCCCTTTCTAAATAAAAGATCAAGATGGGCATTCTAAATATAGATCATGATGTCATGCTTTGAAAAAAAACCCAAAATGGCCGCCGCACATGCGCAATAATCTGATACGGGCCCCCTTTTCGCATGCGCAGTCCTTTGGGCCCCCAAAACCGGGCCCGACCATACAAAATTCGGTGGTTTTTAAAAAGGTGCCTCCGTTCATTCGAGGTCTTCCTCCACCTTAATAAAACTAGGGCGTCGCGTATAAATGGAATACATTTGAAGGACGGGAAACTCAAAAAAGTTAGTCATCAGTCATGGGTTTTTTTTTCTTTGTTCCAAATATTCTAAATACAAGTTTAAAAAATTTTTTTAAAATCTCCGAAAAGATTAGTGAACTAGATTCCAAAAGATTTCGAAGGGAGGAAAACACCCAAACGGGAAAGGTTTTTGACTACTCAAACGCGGGTTTTTGCTTTTTAAAGAAAACTGAAAGTATTTAAAATTTTGTGAATTAATTTTATATGACAAAAAAATGGGCCCAAAACAAAATAAAAGAATAAAAAGAAAAAATACAAGAAAAAAACATAATAAAAAAAATGAGACTCGAACCCGGTTTCCCCGTGCTTGCACTGATGAAAAAGAGAGAGGGGAACGCCTTTAAACCCCCTGAGTGTTGTGATTTTTTAAATTTAATTTGATTTTTTTTTTTTATAGAACAGACTATTTACATTTGAATTTTTTTCTTTTCCCCTTTTTTAAAACCAAAAGATTCCCGTAGGCTCCAATTTTATTGGCTTAAAACAAAGGGTTTAAACTGAGACGACTTCAAAACATGTTGTCAGAAACCCGTTAGCGAAATGGATTGATTGAAAAGATTTTATTA
>CM037795.1:41829192-41879192 GCA_021229015.1 Solen grandis | reverse complement strand
ACAGCAATCTTACTCAGGTGAGCGACACAGAGCCATCTTGGCCCTCTTGTTTTCATTTTTAAGATCACTAAATCATACGTTTCTCAAGATCGTAATATAACAAATGACGAATAACTTCTAAAAGAGTCCATGTAGTATACAAGTGTATAATATCACAATACAGACCAAATTCGATTTTGGTAATATACCACTGATTTATGCTGGACAGACTTAACTGAAAACTCAATTTATCTTCTAGTTCTAATGACAGAATAAGGTTTAATTGAGATCAGAACTTATCACATTTTTTCTCCACATTTATGAAATATAATCATCCATGACATTTCCAACAACAACAACAAAACTGCTTCCCCGTTTGTACTAGGATACCGTCACGAATTTGCCTTTTGCGTATAATGACATGTCTCGGCGTCGCTCTTGTTCAAAGCAATATATCGTTTTATATTGTGTATGCGGACAAAATAACTATACCCTCGCAAACGAATATCTTAGGGATATGCGTGAAACACTGAGTTGGTAGGTCGGTCTGTTTCCAAAAAGGTATTTCTTTAGTACTTTTGTCATAAGCCATATATCTTAAATTTATTTAAGTCTATAGTTACTACTCTCGACATTCAGAACATACTTCCATACCATGACAAAGCAGTTTGCGGGATGTGTGTGTGGTGGTGGTGGGTGTACAAGTCACCCCTGTGGCAATATCAATGTTGGTATCAAGAGATATGTAAATGTGGGTTGTTTTATTTAAACACTACTTGAAATACAGGTCTGTAACGAACGAGCAAAACACCCTAAATCTGTATACATGGTAGAAAATATCTGAAATTTAATTCATCTACATGTATCTCAATTATAGTTCTTTCTTGATACGAAATACTTATCAATTTCAAACAGCCGTAACCTAATGATCATTAGTCGAGGACTATACTACTTATACCATATCAGTCATTCCTCGTATTTGTTGTGCTTTGACCTCTTCTAACTCGAAATGAAATCCCGGTAGGGACTTCGGATTTTTCATGTGAGGAAGCCTTCCAGCTGGCTTGCGGTAGGCCGGTGGTTCTACCCGGTTACCTCTGTGTACTCGGGGTCTTCCTCCACTTGTAATTAGCTGGACGTCGCTATGATTGAAATAATATCGCAGCGACGGTAAACCCAAATACAACAACAACTCGAAATGAAACTCAGATTTATTTTAATGGGAACCTAAATGTACCAACACACCTAATCGAACCAAATCCACCCGGTAAATGGCCCAGCCGGCTGGGGCCTAGAATACGCCGGCTGCATCAATGCAGAGCGGTAGAACTCCTCCAAAATGGACCATGCGTTTGCCGTGCATGGCGTCCCGTAAAGCTGGAGATGAGGATTCCGGCGGTTGAAAATAGAAAGATAAATGGCCTAATAATGACCAGTTACAGGATGAAGGTAAGTATTTGATTTATTATTTAGAATACATAGATCGTTTTTGTTGATAAAATCTTCTACAATTTTATCTTTCTCATTAAAATCGTTACAACCCCATAATGTGGTCTTCAAAATATTACCATGTACCCCATAATCCCGTAAAATTCGGCCATCAAATTCGACAACTTATTAATATATTTATTATTATTTCAGTTGTCTCCGTGGCCGAGAGGGTAATGTCGCTGACTTTAACACTCACTCAGCCCCTCCCTGCTTGGGTTCGAATCCCGACAGGGCCATTCGGATATCATGTGAGGAAGCCTTCCAGTTGGCTTGCGGTATGTTCTTCCCGGATGCCTCTGTGCATTCGGAGTCTTCCTCCACCTGTAATTAGCTTGACGTCGCTATGTGACTGAAATACTGTCGAAGCGACGGTAAACCCAAATAGTCTAGTCAAGTCTATTATTATTTCATTCTCAAAATGTATAATTCACCAATATTAGAATAACATTATTTCCAGTTTTGCGCTACAAACAATCCTGAGCAGATTGAATTGTGATGAAGTCAAAATAAGCGAACTCCGGTTTATGTTAGACATTTTTAAATACATGCACTTGAAAATTTGCCGCTGATACCAATGTAATTAGTATCATGCGACAGGTCATTGGAATTTTAGCTCACCTGAGCACAATGTGCTCAAGTTGAGCTTTTGTGATCATCCTGTGTCCTCGTTGTGCGTCGTCAACAATTTGCTTTAAACGACATCTCCTCTGAAACCGCTGGACTGAATTTGGTTAAAATTGACAGGGATGATCCTTGGGTAAACCGTCACAAAAGTTGCTAAAATAAACTTGATCAATATAGAACTCTGGTTACAATGGCAACAGAACGAAAAATATAACTTTAAAATCATCTCATTCAAAACTAGTGCCCAAAGTTTTACTTAAAAAAATATGGCCGCCAGGGGCGGAGCTAATTTGCCGTAAATGTATATAGTGAAATCATTTAATAACTTCTGCTCCAAAACTACTGGCCAGATTTTAAAATATTTTGGCACGGGTATTCTTTAAGTAACCCTCTACCAGGCATGCTAAAATCATTTCGATCCATCAAAAAAAAACATGGCCGCCTAGAGCGGAGCTAGTTTGCTGTTATCCTGTTGGACCTGTTATCTAAAACTGCAGGCCAATTTTTAGATTTTCTTTGGCACAGGTGCTCCTTGGGAAACTCTCTACAAAAGTTGCTAAAATTAACTTGATTTATGCAGAACTTTGGTTGGCAACCAAATTAATAGTACCAAGTTTTAAGGCAAATTAGCCCCGCCCCTGGCGTCCGTGTTTTTTGTTGTTGTTTTTTGTTGTTGTTTTTTTTACGGATCGAAGTAATTTTAGCAATCTTAGTAGTAGGTTACCCAAAGAATATCTGTACTAAAACATTTTGAAATCTGGCCAATAGTTTTGAAGGAGGTGATTTTTAAGGCTTTCATAAAGTTAAGTTATGGTTGATATCAACATATTACATATGCAGTTCAGGTCTTTAAATTATAAAAAAGTCCTATTTCACTTTGGGCCCATGCTTACACATTTAGAGAGTAAACCTACCCAAACCTTATGGTCATATTAATGTCTATTATCTTGCCAAGACTGACTTGCTTTTGGACCACTATCTCCAGTTATGGCCCTTGAAGTATAAAATATTGTCATATTTAATTTTATTTACATTCTTTCATCCACATTTATAAAGTAATATTGATCAGATGTAAATATAATGACACATAACAAAGGATTGTTATGCCTTGTTCGGGCGTATGGAAGTTATGGTCCATAATAATTAAGGTTGCCTTAAGAGCAGTGGTACTCAGGTGAGCGATATAGGGCCATCATGGCCCTCTTGTAAAAGGTTGTTTAGCCAAGTAAAATAGTAAATGCTGAAATGTAAATAATGCGATAACTTGACGGACTTTATATTTTTATCGAAGTTGAAAAGTGAAAGCTGTGCTCACAGTTGACGAGCTAGTTTAGTTTTAAAACCGTAATCTGTTGTAGAATGCCACAAATTCAAATCCTATGTGACATATAAAGCCTTTTTAGGGTGATAAAATACACAAGTGATCGATTTAAAGATTTTATACCTTTACATTTGTGGTGTCATACTTAAGTTCTGTATATATTATATCCGTTTTTAAAACACAAGATTAATTGTTGACAAAAGAAACAAAAATAACCGTAGCTTGACTATTTGGCTTTTTTGAAACATACACTAAAATGACAAAAAGAGCCATGATGATATGGTCATCCCCCGCCGAATGCTTGCTCTTTAGAAGATGTGTTTGAGAGTGGAATATTTTATTTTTTGATAAAGAAGTGATTATAGATAGGAAACCCATGTGAAGACCTACTGATTCCCCTGTTTAGAAGTCTACTGGGAAATGTCAAGGTCACTGTGACAAAAATTAAGCCTGAAAGATAAGAAAGGGCAATACATAAAAAATTATGAAAAGGTAGATTTATCATTCTTGTGCACTGCACGCCTTCTCAATAAGATCTATCCACGTAAAAAGTTTCAAGTTGATACCTCAAATACTTTTCAAGTTATGCTCCGGACAAAAAAAGGTCTGAAAAATAACAAAGTGTAATAACTCAAAAATTATGAAAGGAAGAGTTATCATTCTTGTGCACTGCACTCCTCCTCAATGAGATCTATCCACCTATGGTGTATAAAGTTGATACATCAAATACTTTTCGAGTTATGCTCCGGACAAAAATGTTGGACGGACGGACAGACGTACGGAGATTAATAAAAATATGACATGAATATAAACCTATTACCAGATGTTCCAAACCAATGTGACATATAAAGCTTTAGTTAGGGTAATAAAATGCTCAAGTTAGCGATTTAAGGATCTTTTGTTCAAATTACTGGCTTTGGATAACTGACAGCAATATTTGACATATACTGAAACCGCTTCTTGTTCTCAATTGGCATGGCGGTACATTGTATATACTCTGCCTGAAAGTTTTAGAAAATTCAAATAGATAACGGAACAAAATCGTAGATTTGGATTTCCGTCAGCAGGTTCTGCGATTACCCATTGTTGCTTTTTAAACTTCACCTGTTCAAAATGTGTCCATTTCTGCCAGCAGGCAGAAGGGAAAAACTAACCCTTCAATATTTAACAAAACTTAAGGAGTGTCCCAACAATCCTGCTTTAAATATTGTTTTTGATCCTGTCTATAAATATCTGTATGATAGTAAATCGAAAATGATAAAACGGTTCCGCATGTTCCTACTTTGGGAATTAAAGCAGCTTGTTCAAAGATGATCATTGAATAATAGTTTGAATTTAATTTTGATTTTTTTTTTATTTGTGGGTATTGTGTCTATCAATACCCATCTACAGACGCATGGTCACCCAATGCAACCATGATATCATCCGTGGTTGTAAAAAATAGGTAGTTTCCCCATCACAGACAATAACGTCACGGTATTGAAAATATATTTAATATATTTAGACTTCTGAAACCTATATTTAGGTTTTCATTTGCTGTAACGTGGATTATCGTATTCACTCTTCGCGCATGTGCTAACTTTCTAGGCTGAACTTACTAAAAAGCTACCCTAAACTGGTGAATAGGCCTTGTTGCGGAACATGTCACGTGGTACCACAAGCACCTGCTTCGGGATACCGTATTCTAGATTTAACTGAATTCGCTGAAGTTACGTTTGCGAAAATAGTATTTTTCCGTGGAATATGATCTACATTGGCAATAGCAGTTTATTTGTCAGGGAACAAAGAACTTACCAACATTAACAAGGAAGAGAAGAAGATTAACAAGGAAGAGTAAAATATTATTTTCAGCTCAATAAAGCACAATGTCCTCAAAGTGAGCTTTAGTGATCACCCTGCGTGAACTCTGATTGCTATGGCAACCAAAACCATTTTATTAAAACAAAAGGTCCATATGGCCCTAGATCGCTCACCAGAGTACATCAGCTTTAAAGACAATTCAAGTCACTTGGTTTTACTCGCTTAGTAGAAATTAATAGAACTTGGCAGAGATCACCCTTTTTGCTAATATAAAATTGACCCACGGCAACCAACAGAATTTTACTTTAAAAACTTCGAAAATATGCTCCTCTGAAACCAAGAGTCAGAATTTAACTTCCTTTGGCACAATAGTGCTCTTACATAATTGCCTTTAAAATGAAGTTGACCCCTCAGAAAAAAGAGGCCCTATGGGCGTAGGCTAATTTCCTTAAATACTCTTATAGAAATTTCAAAATTATTTTTCTATGAATCAAATGCTCAGAATTCAATTTTCTATTTAGGGCTATATAAGGAAACTAGGCAACATCCTAGAGGCCTCATTTTTCAAGAGATCTACTTAGTTTTAGCAATTTTGATAAACAGCCATTAAGTGACCATGTATGCTTAATGAAATTATATTCTGACCATGGAAGAATAATTTTGAAATTTTCTGTATAGAGCTATATAAGGAAATTAGCCGACCCCATAGGGGACTTCAATTTTTAAGGATCAACTTCATTTTAGCAATTATGGTATTATGATAAGATCATGTAATATAAAGTGACCAATAATGCGGTCCAACTTTTGACCACAGGGCTATGACGTGAACAAACTTTGTAAATGTCCATAAGACTATGTTACATTTTTCTAGTTTTTTTTTTCCTATTTAAGACAATTTAAAAACAGTGAGCCGTGGGGCGGGCCAATTTTGACCCCAGGACCATGATTTGAACAAACTCGGTAGATGTCTATACATGTAAGGCCATATTATACCAAATATCTAAACTCTAGGCTTTGTAGTTTCTGACAATGATATTTTTCAACATTTTCCTATATAAGCTTATATAAAATAAAATGACTCCTGGGGCGGGGCCAATTTTGAAACAAGGGTCATGATTTGAATAAACTTGGTAGAGGTTCACTAGAGAATGCTACACACCAAATATCAAAGCTCTAAGGCCTGCAATTTTACAGAAGAAGATTTTCAAAGATTGCATTTTTAGTATCTATTTTAGTTCTTTTGACCTACTGTTTCAACCAGTCAAAACAATTTGAACAATTTTGCTAGAGAACCTCATTATGCTCAATCATGTGATGTTTCGTCAAAATCCATTCAACGGTTTAGGAGGAGATGTTGTTTTAAGGAAATTGTTAAAGACGGACGCACGCAAGGACGACGCACGCACGGATGACGGACTCCGGTCCACCCTATAATAGCTCACCATTAGCACGTTGTGCTCAGGTTAGATAGTTTTTAAAAGATCGTCTTGGACACACATGATCATTACATGTATACATATAAATGTATATAAACAAGTTATGGTTTCCGAAATGGCGATGTTTTTTTAAAACAACGACGGAACTGATTGCGATTGGTTATCGATCTGGTGATGACAAAGGTTAAATATGTTAAAAACGCAAGAAAGTTCATTAGAGGAATAACGGATGGTTAAAGGAAGATAACTCAATTAAGTTACTTTATATTTAATTGCGACTACATTAAGGTAACTATTTTCCAGTACTCTATAATACGTGAATCTTACTAGATAATTATCAGACACAATTCATTATATAAAATAAACGTTTTCGATATACTTTGTTGTTTTATTAAGTGGTTAAGAATCTAAAACGGAATTAAATGTATCATTTACATTATACACCCTATGGCAATTTCAACAATCCATAATTTGTTTCGTACCTTTGTAAAAATAAACATAAGAAAGAAGAGGTGACGAAATCTATTATTCATAGGAAAAATACATTATTAAAACATATGCTCTACCAGCACTGTTATACTATTCAACTTTCCGTACAAATCCTTCGAAATCAGTTATTCGTCTACTTAGACAATATATAGGAAGGAGGGGGTGCATTAAAACTAGTTCAGATAAAACTTGAGAATGTCAAAAAGGTGACATAAATTTATGAAGTAAACTAATAAGCTAACTCAATAAAACTACATTGAAAAGGTTAAGTATATATTTAAGAATAAAGAAGATAATATTGTGTATTTGAAACTAAAAAAGAGACACGCATACACGAAGGAAATGGATAATTAAACGCGTTTAGTATACCAGAAAGTATTAAACCGATTAAGACATGGAAAACAAATGTTATCCATATGTATTTGGAAACACGTATTTACAACGCCAAACACTTTATAACAATACCAACCTGAGGCTTTCAACATTAATATGTAATGAACATTATACCAAACAATGCAGGTATTTACAGGTGGTATAATCAAATACTACCGTTATTTTGAATGGATTTTGAGGATATGGAGAAAGAATACAAACTTTGCTTAAAGGAAAGGACATTGAATATAGCAAGTGATGTCTTCAGGTTATTTTTTCTTTTGCAATTACCAAGCTGCTATGTAATATATACTGTATTATTTGTGACAACGCTCCCTAAAAAGCATTTTAATCACTAGTTCAAGAAAATGATACAGAGTGAAGAGACTACAACTTCGTGCATAGTATCTTTTGCCATTTTCTTGTTCCAATTCACTATCATCCCTGTTCTACCCTTTTATACATAACTCAAAATGTAGATGTATTCAGATGATACTTAAGGTAATCTATCCATCATTAAATTGTGATCATGGTCCTTCAAGTGATCGTGGACATTTTAAAGTAAATAGACTTTGAGCAATGGAGCTTATAACTACATGTAATAAGTCAATGGATGCTTTCATCTGCCCTGAAGTCTTTTTCAAGCATTTGAAAGGACCATGATTATATTTTAATAATAGATGGGTTATCTTAATTTAGCGTTAAACACAATTCTTTTAGACAAGCATTTTATCAATTAAAAAGAAATCAAATCTATTGACAATGCAGTGATACAAGAATATCGTGTACGCACTGTCGCAAGCATCTTTGATTTCATATGATTATATAAACATATATCTTAACTAGTAATATTGCTTTATTTTACGTTTATTCATATGCATTTTAAGGCGTAAAAATAGGCTTTGTTGTTGCATGTGTTTATTTTTTCAGTGAAATTTTGTTTATATATGAGAACGTGAAATTAATTAAGCTAGAAATATGTACAATGATTTATATATTAAAGACTGAAATTTAAAAATAAAACAAGCAGGAAGTGTATATGTACTTACAAAAGGTGAGTTCATTAGTAAATGGAAAATGACAGTTACGTTAATTGTACTTTACTCTATATCATTAACATGTGTTCATTTTTGGTGATTTTTATATCAATAGTATACACTCTAGT
This sequence comes from Solen grandis, assembly GCA_021229015.1. Taxonomy (NCBI): domain Eukaryota; kingdom Metazoa; phylum Mollusca; class Bivalvia; order Adapedonta; family Solenidae; genus Solen; species Solen grandis. Next base: position 41,870,515 of record CM037795.1, on the reverse strand, counting down.
GTCCCTTTAAAAAGGCCATTTCGTATTTCATATTAGCCACTACTGACTTCACAATAACATAGCAGTGCCAAATGAAGCTTTCTCGTTTAACTGCGACAGTAGTTCTTTCATACTGCGAAGTCCAACTAAAACACGAATGCACAGGTGCAAATAGGTGACAGATAGCATGGGTTGACATCAATTACTGGATTGATTTGCTGATATGCCGAATAGTTTAAAACAGTGATGCGTGTTCAATTGCGTATCTCACAAGTTATAGTAGACGCTCTTGTCTGACGAATTCAAACTTTCACATATACACTGATAGCAAAACCGGTACTGCTCCTGAAAACAGAATCAATTTATATTTCTGATACTTTTAATGGTACACATAACGCATTCTAAAAATTGACAAAATACTATTTCAGTGATTCTCCGATGTTCAGCGAGTGTTCTCTAAATCGATGTACATGTATAATCTAACTGCCTACGGTTTCGAGAGTGGCGTCCTCGATTCCCGTTTGGGAGAAATGATCAATTTTCAAAGACGAAAATTACTGACCAGCCCAGAAAACGTCGAGCGGGATAAGTACATCAAATTATAAAAACGTGCGTCCCATTCGACAAAACAGAAAGATGTTTAAAAAAGCATTTAAATATATGCAATTTCTTGCAATTTTTCCGAGGAAGTGTGCACAATGAAGAAACTTTTTGCGACATGGTGATAGATTTAGTATTATATACATTGCTAAATGAATTTTAGTAGTTGCCGTTCGCATACATGTCAACGTTAATTCCGAGACTTATTGACCCAGTGTCAAGATAATGTGACTGTTTGTTATTGTGTTAAATGTCTTAGGTGTGATATAGCAAGATGTTATAGATATATTGCCGAAGAAACCTTAAACGCAAGCAACAAATATAATTTATGCTGTGTAAGAATAAAAAGGTAAAGCTTGAACATTTTATATATTTTTGTACATTCGCCATGACGTATTTCTGACAAATTACCTTATCTGGAATAGCCAGTCTCCTCCTGACCCTGATCTGACGTAGACTGTTGACCACACTGACCTCATGCAGCACAGCCATCTTGGACAGTAACACGGACACTGCACAAAACAGGCCACTCCTGTTGGCGGCATTACTGGAAGTACAAGTTTTAGACAATGCCTCAGTTAATCTCTAACGTTATTAGTTTTAGTAGATTCTTGTTTTAAAACCTAATTAGGTACCAAAAGAAGAGCAGTTTGTAAGACAGCGCGCCAGACAATTTTTTTTTCTTTCTTTTTTTCTTTCTTTGTACTGGCTAACCATTTTCTGATTATGGCCATATATTAGACCATACGTTCAAGGATTTCCCAAATGTGGGTTCCGTTTTTCGCTGAAAAGACAGCATCGGAAGAGACAATATTTGGATACAAGGGAGTCCGGGTGAGATACCATAGCTCATTTTGTGAATAGAACACTTGTTTATTTTACGTGCTCAGTCTATAGCACCGATACACAGGAGATAATTAGATTATATAAGTGCTTGTCAATAGAAAAATATTGCATTATAAGACAAAAATGAGTATCTATGTATTATCAAAAAGGAAACAATGTCAAAAAACGTATTCAATGTTTCAAAGGATTCAGTGAAAAAATGAGATTTTAAAAAAAGACATCCAAGTATTCTTCAGCTCTCTTTCTAGGATGATCCAGGATTGAAAATGAAAATCTAAGTAACACACAGCTTCAACGCTTGAAGTAAAGGGTACTTTTGGTTTCGAAATAAAATTAGAAACAGGCTTTATAGCTTTATGACAAGAACTAGTAAATCATACAGGCAGTGAATAATCACACGTCCATCGCGTGCCTTTTGCTCCGTGGCGTTGACCATCTGCAGGAAGAGGGCGGGACTACGAGGGACAGGGTCACTGTCATCCCAGTGTACAGACTGGATATGATCAACACTGCTGGTCTCCTTCCCGTACTGTAAAATCAGAAAACCTCTCATCTAACATTTCTTGTGGTTTATGTAAATACTTATTGTATGTTCTGTAAAATCATATTTTCTGTATTCGTCAACTTTGCATTAATAATATACAGTAAATCTATGATATTCCGCGGAGAGATTTACCGAACTCTTTGTGTAAATCGAGACTTGTTCCCATTGTAATCGATTATACAACAGAAACATGCGTAATAAAATAATAAACTTTGATGAGACATAGTCTCTTCATTTCAAGCCTTGTGCTATGCCGGGCTTTTTTTTTTACGCATCAGCCCTCGTTGTCGCAATATTACTGAGGTAAATGTTAACTTTTTCACACAATCTTTAACATCAAGGTCAATATGGAGTAAGATGAAAATAGGTGATATTTTTGTTCATATGATATAAACACAAATATTATCTTATAATCAAAAGAAACCGTATCTATTTTCAAATGTTTAATAACTTTAATAAAAATTCAAACTTTTTAAGACAGGTAATGTGTGATGTGATCTCAAATTATTAGCTTTTGTATAATTGTGTTGTTCTGCCTTACATCGAATAAAACAAAATATGTTACTTTACTTCAACTGGCTGAGTTATTAACCGGGAACCTACAATTATTTCTTAAGAAAACAAAACAAATTAGATTTACAGACATTGCTGACAGGAAACTTATATTATTATAATAGACCCACCAAAGTCTCCATGACGACGGTGATTTTCCGGTACACGTAGCTATCATTAGATTCTACCACACTGCATCTCACGCTAAACATCCCGTACTTCTGGGTTTGGTTGTCAGGTGGAAAATACAATCCATCAGACTAAAACAAGGCAAGTTACTAATATACTATCTATATATGTAAGTCAGGGTAAGCTTAATCAAAGTGCATGATACATGAACATTGAGGGAACTTTATTGTCGCATATATAAGCGACCGCTATATAAAATGTTTACTTTACGAATGTAATTTACTTCCGTGGCCTAGTGGTTGTAGGACTTCTTATTATTTAGTCTCTATTCTCTGTGGATTCGAGTCTCGGTATAGTCACCCCGGTTGTCATGTATCCAGCATTCCAGCCAACTTGCATTATGCCACCTGTGTGCCAATTTTTATAGTGATGTTATTCCAGTTTATCTTGCATATTGAATATGCACATTTAAAGTAAATAAACTCTAACTTTACTCATATAATCTAGTACAGTGAAACCTAAAGGACATGTTTGGGCCAATTATCTATGAACTTTGTCTAATTCAATATCCTTAATGGATGTGCAATATATTGCACATGTATCCTTTTCTTAACCACTGCTTCTGTGCAGCAACAATTTTAAATGTTACTCCTCCCTTATACTCGAATCACCACAGTTCTCGAATATCAATGATTGTTACTTCGTTCTCCTCTAATCATACCATGTCAGAGTCCATGGACACAATGCATGTCACCTCCTCCTGTATCACCATTGTGAGAAAATCCTCCACCGTCCTGGACATGGGTGTTTGTGCAATGATGAACTTGTCCTTCGTCTTGAAACCCTGTAATACGTATGATCTCATTCTGTCTATTAAATGGGTACATTAGAGTTGATCGTTTGTTTGTCCGTCTGATGTCAAGAAATAGGGCTAAAGATATATCAGAAATGTTTCTCAGACTATTACATATTTTGAATATACATGTATTCTCCATGATCAGAACATCTGAATACCAAAACAATATCAATATCTGAGTGAATGGAACGTCTGACCTTAAACCGGTGGGTCATAGGTTCGATCCCCGACCGTGACATGGCAATGTTGTTAAAATGGTCTCTTCCTTGGCGAGGGAACGTTTGGCCCGTTGATAGAGTAATGTGATTGGTACAGTATCTGTTCTAGTGAGACATCACTACATATATATCTATCTCATCTCGACAAAGTCCCAAAAAGGGCAGAACTACATTCGATGGTACGTTTAAGCAAACTATACAAAACAACACATGTAATGATTTCGTTACAAATGTTAATTAATAAATATTTGTGTAACCCGTATGCAAAATAACAGTATTCCCCGTTTCAACATACATTGATATAAGTAGCGTTGATGTAGTCAGAATCACTGGTAATCCTGTCTTTATAAAGTCTTACACGATGTTTGTCACCTGGAACAGAACCACAAATCAACGGGCACTAAGAATGATTTGAGAATCAAGTAGTTAAAGCATCGGTCTTCGCTGATTCGAATCCCTATTTATGAAATATCAAAAGCAGCTAAAATAATGATACAAAGAAAGCTAGCTGTCTAGCTCCATGGCATTCTGATCTTATGGCAGGATAAGATGACTCATTGTTGAATATGCAATCTTTCTGTGGTAGTAATATATTGATATTATATCATGGCGGTAATATATCTGTCTCGTTAAGACTAGATCCTTAAGTTACTGAAATGCTTTCGATAGATAGGTAAAAATGACATAATAAACAGTTTCGATAAAGATGTAATTCGATTTCAGTCCTTATAGTAGTGCATTTAATTTAATATATCTAACAAATTATATGTTATATAATGGTTGAAATAGAGCATATATTAAGCGAGATGTTTTATAAATGTGCGGATATACCTGTTTTTCTATAATTAAGAGTTTTTCTCTTGTTTTTTTTTACAAACAAAATAAAAAGTTAATTAAATGTTTATTAATATTGATTTATCACCTGGAATGTCTGCACCTTTCCTATTCATTCGTTTCATTCGCTTGTTTCTTTGGACAGCATCTGTTTCATCCTTTGTCAGCTTCTCCTTTACATCGTGAAATTTCTAAAAGACGTTTAAAATTACAAGTCCTTGTAAAAGCAAGAAACAGAACAATTAGCATTGCTTAAAAATGAAAGAAAAAAAATATAGGTGTGTAAATTATTTTAACAAAATCTTACGAATGATGTTACGAATTTTATCAGTTTATCAATACTCAGTTAACTGCGTATCCAATGACGCACTACGTATCACCAGATATATCAGTACTCATAGACATTTCGTCAATACCATCCGTATGTTCTTAATTTGACATAGTTTAATACTTCTTTTAATATTCTTTTTTTTTTCAGATAAGTTTTACATGTATTTATATTTCATATTCCATTTAATTCACTTTTTCATCACAATACATTTTAACATATATAACATATGTGACCCATAATATAAATTCATGATAAAATCTCATTTCACAAATGTAATGCGTGCGGTTACAAAATGGTTTAAGAAAAAACCTTAAATTCCGACTCCATCTGTTTGTCAGTGGTAGATGCCAGGTATGTCTGGAGTCTGTCGGCGGTCATAGCCTCACAGTCGAGGGTTAGTGTGTGTACCAGGGCGTGGTGTAGGTATTCGTACTGCTCCTGTATTGGGGGAGACAGCGAGCACTTAAGGTATAAAATTATTATTGATATATATTTACATGTAATAAGGTCATCTTTTATGATATATTGCCATCTAAGTTGTTAATTTAGCAGAATTAAAGTTTGTTCAAAGATTAGATAACTTGTACGCTTATCTTGCTTTGAAATCAAAACATATTTTCTTTTGACTTATCTTGACTAATTGAGTTTACCGTCGCTTTGACAGTATTTCGGTCATATAGCGACGTCCAGCTAATTACAGGTGGAGGAAGACCCCGAATGCACGGAGTCGTCTGGGTAGAACCACCGACCTACCGCGAGCCAGCTTATCGTCTCCAAATGATTGAAATAATGTCGGTGGGACGTTAAAGCCAACAAACAAAAAGCCAGCTGGAAGGCTTCCTCACAAGAAAATCCGAATGGCCCTGCCGTATTTCGAACCCACATGGTGAGGGGCTGAGTGAGTGCTTAAGTCAGCATATTTTCTTTTAACATCTTCAAGTCTGATATAATATTAACAAATTAATTAAATGAACTACTTAATGTTAGTAATTCTGACCGTTTTACAGTATTTCGGATATCATTATTTGTTTTAGTTGAGCAATTTTTTGTTTTTACTTCTTCTTGTGTTCCTTTAAATTCAGTAAGTATTGTTACGTCGGATAAGACACAATTCATACAGTTTTAACATACAACACGCTGAATGAGGGTTACCGTCAATAAAATACGTAAAATAAAATAAACAGATAAAATAAACATAAAAATATTATTCAAAGTCAATAAACTGACATTATTATTTTAGGAGAGCAGCATTTTGGTTTGACCAGGAATTCAGTCAACAGTTATGGTGGGTATTAATTGGCACACTACATAACATACTAACACAAATTTAGCACAAAAGCTGCTTTGTAAAACTAATGTTTAAATCTTACCCAGGTCTGTACCATGGACGTCCTCTGATGCCGCAGGTCGGACACACATGTGAAGATGTCCACGGACTGCTCGGCTGTCCCTTGTTTGGTCAGGATATCCAGGGCTATGTACGTCCCCGTCCTCCCCACCCCTGCACTGTGCAAACACGATATATATATATATATATAGTCGTATACACTCTACCTATCTAATCTGTTTATCTGTCAATATAATATATTAGTTTAAAATAATCTATCTGCTATAATTTTTATATTTATTTATCTAAAATATCTTATAATCTATCTACATGTATTTATTAATAATCTATCTAATATATTCTATTTATCACTGAATCAAGAGCGAGTAAAAGCAAAAACGAGTAAACGACCGTATGGAGGAGTCAAGTCACTTATTTCCCATCTCGCGTACAATAATAACTGTAACTAGGGTGGATACAAACTAACGCAGCATCAGAATGTCTGACAAGACATTATGCAAATTATATTTTAACTTTTAACCATTTTTTTCGGGAAAAAAATGGTGTTTTTTTTTTCGTGCGCAATCTAATATTTCGCGATGCCCGACTCCTGGAAGATGGAGGACGTCCCTAGGTATCGATCGATGCTTTTATTCCAGTTATAGAAGTCACCCGGCTAGAACAAAAAAACCTTCCACAAGCCAAATTAGGAGGTTTATTCACAAACCAAACGTACCCAATTGATGGTTTATGACCACACCCTTAAATACAAACTTGTGTATTAGAAGTTAACTTAAATATGTGGCCAATCAAAAGCTCTGAAAATTCAAATTTATCAAATCAATTTCAATGGAACACATTTTTATTTTCTATCTCAAAAGTACAAAATAGAACGATGTTTCAAGTGCGCATGTGCAATAAACCACGCCATCGGGGAGTTGCTTTTGGATGAGGTAAAAACTAACTCGGTTCTGTTCAACCGTATTATTGCATTTTTCTTTTCGGCCAAAATGATATTACCTTGTAATCATACATAGACAATAAAATCCAGGCTAATGATATCTTTCATCTTAATCTTTCACACTTCTCTCTCTCTTTCTCCCTCTCCTGTCAAGTAACTCTCATATTTTCTTTCATGCGCGTCCGTTTTTTATTCTTTCTTCCATCATAATTTCAGCTGACAGAAGTTGTGAAAGATACGGAGACGAATCTCGCCTCCAACGGGATTCGAACCCACATCTCCTGGTTCAGTGACCCGGCGTTTTACCACAGCATGAATTAAAAAAAAAAACCTGCATGAAATGACACCAATCGCGTCGCACTCTCTACGGTTTGCTAAGTAACATGGGTAAATTCCTTGTTTAATTATTTACGTTGTAATATCTTGATCAAATCGAAATTATACATTTCAAATTTGCTACCATCTTTCCTCATTTGTTGATGTCCAGATTTAGGGTTAATAAATGATGTTTATAGCATTGGGAAACTTACATTAAAGTTTAGTCCATTATATCGAATAGGGGATACATTTCTCTATACTATCAACTAAAATTGAATACAGAGAGGTTGATGTAACATGAACCCCCCTTCAATTGTCTGCAGAGAATGTTATCGTCCATTTCGATATCTCACATCTCATTTTCTGGCCTGCCGCCCAGTCGAGAAACATGTGATTGACAGAGAATATCGTAATATTGAAATGACTTGACAGTATTTCAGACATATAGCGACGTCACCGGCTTCAGTGCAATAGGTTTAAGTTGAGCCGGGAAACTTCTAAGTTACGCTCGCTTTGGTTTTCTATTGTCTGTAGAAATGTCTTAATATACTCTATCCTATACATATTGACAAACTTTACACTGGAAATCCAATATGTCAATTAACGTCATTTGAAAAGCCCACAGAAGCGTAAACAGGAAGAAGATGTGTGTATTTGATAGTTTGAACAATTCAGTTATTGTCGTATTTTGTAGAGGTATATAATCGTGATCGATCTCTAAAACGCATTATGTGAAATCCACTACCCATTGTGATACGAAATATTATCAGCAAATATCTGCGTTTATTTGTTTGTACTATTGACGACTTTTTCAAAGGTTGTTTACCAACATATTGCGAAAGAAATATTGACTTCCTTATTGCGTAACTGCTTTATATTTCCGTGCTTAAATATTTTTGCAAACTGAAAAAGAACTATAGAGATTACCTGCAGTGCACTATGACCTTGCCATTCCGTGTAGTATCAATCTTGTTAACCCTCTGACGAAATTCAATTAAACTCGTGACGTCATCAGGGACACCTTTGTCTGGCCAGGCCGTGAAATGCACGTGGTGTACGCGTCTTATTCTGTCTTCCTTTTTTATTTTGTAGACAAAATATATCGTCATATCATTTTACAAAGCACATATTGACGATTATGTTTACTTGAAGCTCCTGAATACTTCCTGGAGAAACATGTGAATAACACTAAAACCATTTATTTTATTTGACAATAAATTTCGTTGACTAACTCGCGGGTCCATTTATTGCAGAGTTGGTGTTCTACAAAACATAGGGTTTATCGAATGGACGGTTTTCATATGATTTATATTCATGGATAAAACCATGCACGAAATCAACGAAAAAGTACCCCATGAAAATAATATATATATAAAAATATCAGTGTTTAAATTTGGGCTTACATATTCATAACCTTATATCTTTAAGATATATTTAAAAGTATAAACAAACAATGATTTATACGGATATAAACGCAAAGTGATTACCTGACAGAAAAAAGTAATGTATTTACATATGTTTTACTTTTAGTTTCGTAGTCGTAAAGCGTTTTAATTGAAAGCAAATTCTGATATTTGTCGATGAACTGTAATTACAGTTTGTCCTACTAAATCGTTCAATGAAATGCCTGAAATTCTTTCACAATTCGAAAAATATATTGAATAAAATGGACAGCGATATCTTGATATGGAGAAAATATGGTGCCTACAAATTAGAAAAGATGACTATTACTTACATGCATTTTACATGTTACCAAACTATGTAGATATAGATTAATAAATAAGACGTATGCTAAATATTAATAATAGTTATTAAGTTCACGTAATCCCTGTATATAAATTACCTTTTGAACGGAGAGGATCCTGACACTATATTCAGCGAAGGAATCTTCTGAGATACACGTCACACTGACGTCACCGTAAACTTCCCGGCAACCAACATCTGGCCAATACTTTTCACATTTCATGTTCTGAAATCACATGTTAAATATAATTAGAGTCGAGCAGATAGGCGATACCATGTATAGAACTTAAGAACTGCCATAAAACATCTTAAGTCTTTGTCCAAAATACACCAATCAGTGTGTTGAAGTACTAGTCTGTACAATTATGCGACTGCTTTCCAAAATATATCACATGACATGAAGATGGCAAAGTCTTCTACAAGACAGTGCGGGAATCGCTATTGTACCTGAAACATTTTCATTGTTTTGTAATAGATGCTAATTAATAATTTTATTATATTTCTGTAAAGACACTATCTATGGCGTCCTTTTCGGACATTTGAGTGTTTTGTGCTTTAAATTAATTTTCTATTCTATTTTCCTTCTATTAAGAAGAGCAACGTCATGTTTCAAGGTATTCAGATGTGACCACTTTTCACAATGACTGTCAAAAGATTTATTCATAAAAAAAACGTGACTGCTCTGATACTTTGCAATAAATTCACGTCGTGGGAAAATTTAAACAGAGATCAAATATGGCTTGTGTTAACAAGCAAATTGTTGAGAAATAAAGTCACCCTTAAGTTCCATACTAAAACGTGACTATTTATGTAAAATCACTGATTTACATAATTTGTGCTTTGAAACATTCGAAGATGTGTGATATTAACTTATTTATAAGTACAATGTACCCCTTGTTCCATTAGATTGGTCACCATTACAATTTTCTCTGTGTTTTCCTGCCAAACCATACGCCAGAATGTGACAAAATGTTCCATGTGCTTAATTGTAGGTCCTGCAAAAGAACAATTGATCTACACATGATGTAATCATATTTATTTCATATATTGCGCTTTATAGATGAACATTATCGAAATAATACTTCTGGAATGAAAGTTGAGCAAAAATATTACATTTAACACAAGATATCTTTTAACTTAAAAATACAATCATAACAGAACAGGTGTTGGAAAAATAATCTTTTTCATAAACATCATTTTCGCGAACAATTTTGAAAATTACATTGCATGTGGTCAGCTGGAGTTTAATCTCATGACTTAAATTTAATACATCTAGATGGTACGTACATTATATCAATTATATAACAGTATACGTGTATGGAAAATATTTTCACAAAAAATACCTTTGATACGTTTCTTTCTTCAATATTAGAAAATTATATAGAATATAAATCTAACTACAATACTTCACCCAGTGATGCAATGTATTCTTTTTGTTTTCTGTATCCCTGAAAACGGAGGTTCAAACTAAGGTATGTATTTTTTGCTAATGTACGGAAAGATACTATTTTATTTCTTAATAAAGAATTGTATTCTTGATGCGTTTTATTAATGTTACATATTTCCAGAATTTGTTTAATTGGTATAAATGGTATTGATATTTTAACAGTAATTATACAAACAGTAATAGCGACACCAGTACACGTGTAATTATCAAACGAAATGTATGATTCTTATATTGTAAATTATGTATGACATGAACATTATTATATTATAAACTTACATTGATATAGCATGCGTTAATGAAATCAGATCCGGGGCTTTCTAATTTTACCCTTGTTTCATCATCTGCAACAAATGTTTAAATACTGTAAATCCATTCTGTTGTTTTATATCATGCATATGTTTTACACCAATGTTAAAGGGAAAATATGTGTCAATCGGATTTTTTTCTTCAGTTTTTGAAGAATTTACTTAATACTAAAGATTTTTAATGTTGAATCCATTGATAAATACGATAACATAATACTCTTGATTTCTGAATTACTGGAAAATAGAAAAACAAAAGCACCACAGAGCAATTATGCTCCAATTTATTCATCTTTTACAATGTTTACATCCCAACGACAGTATTTTAATCATTTGGAGACGATGTCTACTTGAGACAGATATAGTGCTGCCACAATGCAATATCACGCCGTAGATATGTGGCATGATACCGCACCCAGTCACATTATCCTGACAACGGGCCAACCAGTCCTGGAACTTCCCTTATATGCTGAGCGCCACACAAGGGAGCTTTACTTTTTTACTTTGGTATGCCGCGACCGTGGATCGAACCTACGACCAAATACTCAAGAGGCGGACACTCCAACCACTCGGTAAACGGGAACAATCTGCACAAAAATTAAACTACGTACATGGATATAATGAGTTATAGCGATTCTTGCTCATGTTTTCTGGGCTTTCGGCGTCTACACTTGGCTTTAACATGCCCTTTGGTAATTTCTGAAGGTATAGAACAGAAATATGACATCAAATGTATAAAAAAGAAACAGCGGATAATGATTTGTAAGTAATAACCCTTATCTAATTGGCTTATTATCTAATAATTCAATTAAAAAAAGTAAAAAAATGACTCTTACTTGGAATTCTTTCTTGTAAAGTTCCTCACTTTTTGCTTCGACAAAGCTAGCCAGTTGCCTCAATCCAACTGGCTGTATGCTATTTTCGACTTCTGCTTCATAGGCATCATCGAATCCAGTTTCCTCTTTATCTAAATGATGTGTTATCTTTATCTTCTGCTTAGTATTATCCTCCTTAGAAGAATCTGTACGTGGTGTATCTATTCTTTCTCTCCCACGTGTATTCCATGTCGCATCAACGGAACATAAAAAAGTAACAGTTCTAGTGTAGTAGTAGTAGGTAACAATATTAATGTTGTTTCTTATTATTGATACAAATGGTAACAAAATAAGAGAGAACGAAAGGAGAATAAATTCTCTTAAATTTTAGAATAGATTAATTCATGAAAAGAGAATGACACATACCAGGTTCATTTTCGTATATTTTGTCCTCGGCAACTGAGCAACACAGGCCTGTCGGTGTGATGAATCGGCTTGCATTGGCAGAATTTGTTTGCCTGGTTTGAAAGTTAAAAAAATATAATATTTATGTAATTTGGAAATAGCTTGAGAGTATACAATAAAATCTGAAGTTCTTTTTTCCATTGGATTGTGAAATTGCATTATTTACTTAAATATGACACTTACCTTTTGCGCACGATGAGTAACAGTCCAATTACTACAAATACCACCACTATAGCAGTGACGGAAACACCTGCTATTATTCCGACTTGATTCCCCTCATCCTCTTTAATGGACTTTCCTAGTCTTTGACAAATTTCTCGCTGTTGATCATTTTCTGATGTACAGTTGATTTCACAGTCTTCTCCATGAAACCCTTCAATGCAATCTTTGCATTTTGAACCATTGAATTTCCAATACAGTGTTCACAATATCCCGTGTTTTTTTCACATGTGTCATTTAAACAATTTACAGGACATTGCGTGTCGCAGTCTCCACCATATTTACCAAGTACACATTCTGAGCAAAACACGCCGGAGAAGTTTTCTTTGCAACCAAAAGAGCAATTCCCAGTATGTTGGTCGCATGCAAGTGATTTACAGTTTTCAGAACAAGTCTGATTACAGCTGCCTCCATATTTTCCCTGTATACAACTTCCACACGATGAACCGTTGAAACTTCCGACACACAGTGTACAATTTCCAGAATACCTATCACATTCTTCTTAATAAACACCGATGCATTTATCCCAAGGAAATTATTTTTACATTTACATGCCGTTCTTTTTCACAGTGGTTTTCACAAACGTCTCCATAGTGTCCCGATCTACAAGTTTTACACAAGCTATTATTGCAGTTTAAACATGTTTCTGGGCATTTAACACACGTCCCAGATGTAACTTGTGTAGGCACCATATAATAACCTTCTTTACATTCATTACAGTTTTCTGGTGTTGAATTAAATGAGACGCAAAATTTGCAACCATCAGGACATGGAGTTTGACACTGGTATAAGTCATCTGTGGAGTAAAATCCATCTGTACAGTTTGTACAGTAACCACGGTTCCCATAGACACTTAGATTTGTAAAAGCACCTGGATGGTCAGTACAGGAAGGGCACTTCACTGGGCACTGGTTGATACATTTTCCACCATGGTAACCAATAATACATCCTTCTGAACAAATCTTATTGTTGTCACAGGTGGCATTCAAACAACATGGACACCCGTCTACATAGGTACACTTATTGTCATTTCGAGTACTTTCTGCGTTTTCACAACCTTAAAAATGAAATGTAAATAATCATTTCAAAGTTAAAAAGACAATGAATATAGGATAACCGTTCGAGTAATTTACTATGAAAAAAGAATGGACAATTTCCTTTAATAGCAACTTAATATATATATTCTTCGTACGATGAACAATACCTCGGTCATGACGCTTTCCCGACACCCTCGATAAAAATACAGACCGCTTTATCTTATCAGATGTCGTTTTTATGAATGCATATATGTCAGAATAAGATTGATATGATTGGTCAATGCATTAGTCCATACAAAAATAGCACTTATAACATGGTCAAAACCGTAAAATTAGCATGTTATTTATTCTTAAAAATATTTAAAAAAGAAATAATTTTCAAAAATATTGCGATACCTCAAAATACTAGTCTTATCATCTGGACCGAGAAGTAAATAATTGTTTGTGTTCCTTGTCAAGAACCATTTACACCCTTTCGATGAATGTGTAGATTTTCATGTAAACCACAAGTTTAAAAGTAGTTCCGACAAACCTATATCATTCACACAATGAGATATAGATTTTATCTAACTGAACAGAACAGGACATATATTTCATTAAGACTTATATTGTCAACGTACAAGAAGTATAACATATACAGTAGATTTGCGTTAGAACACAGTACGTATTCCATCAAATAACATAGAATAAAATCTCATATGAAATCATTTATCATGCCCTGTTGTACCAAGGTTGACTAAAGCATTTACATCTTATATTGATAGTACACCATACGTTACTTTAGGTTTAATTCATTGTTAAAACATTATTTAACTTTGTTCGACAATAGAGGTTCTTTTTTAAATCAATTACACAAAACACATTACAAACCTGCAGTATGTAGGACCACCATGAATATTGTGATACAAAGCAGCAACTGAAAATACATCAACATTTGACAAAGTTTAAATCTCCTTAAATCAAGTTAATGTAAATATCAATTGCATTGTACGAGAATTTAACTCTAGATACTACTTTATAAGGACCCAGTATTTCTTTGATATGATTAATTTCATGTCCACTTCACCAAGACGTTCGTGTGTTTATAAAGGTTCCGTTAGCCGAGTAGTTAAAGCGTCCTCTCTGTAATAGCGATATCGAAGGTTTGATCCCTGGTCGTGACATACCAGTGTCGTTTAAGTGATATATTTATTGTATCTTTACGCTCAGTAAATGATGGTAGTTCAAGAACTAAATGGCCCTGTGTCAGACTTATGTGGTATAATGCTACCTGACACCGCCGTGAGACAGGGGCTGAAATTTCAATCAGACTAAGATGATCTGCTCTAAAAGATTAATTGTAATGTAATTATTTGTCCCAAACTGTATTGGATTTTGAAACAATTGATTCTAAAACAATACATATATTACAGGTATAAATACCAATGAAGGATAAAACATGTATAACCTAAACCAGTGCTTAAAACTTCATCTGTATATTTGATAGTAAGAAGTACAAATAGTAATCGCCATACCTACCTTTATGTCCAACATCATTTTCCCTAAAAGGTAGTCCATGTCTTGTGCCTGGTGTATAATTACGTATACTGAAGTTATTGCGCATTTTCTTAGGGTTTTATTTATGAATGTGAATGCAATCAAAATTCATTCTCGAGCAGATCAGACCAGGAAGTTTCTATCTAAACGACAAAGTCGTGGTACGTATACTTAAGTTATTGCGAATATTCTTAACGTGTTATTAATGCAAATTTCGTTTAAAGTTTATCCTCAAGCAAATTCGACCAGTAAGTTTTTTTTATCGTAACAAAGTTTTAACAGGTCTTATTTTCAAGAACCATGGGTACGGCGTGTAGTAACACCTGTTTCGCATTCAAAAGTTTTCTCTTTTTTTTCAAGTTTGTTTGATTGTTAGGTTTAACGTCCAACCGACAGTATTTCAGTTATTTGGAGACGATGTCTACTTGAGAATTAGTGCTGCCGCACTGCAGTATCACGACGTAGACATGTGTCATTATATCACACCCAGTCACATTATCCTGACACCGAGCCAACCAGTCATGCAATACCCTAATATGCTGAGCGCCAAGCAAGGAAGCAATAACAGTACCTTTTTTACGACTTTGGTATGTCGCGGCTGGGGATCGAACCCACGACCTTCCGCTTCCGAGGCGGACGCTCTTACATGACTCAGCACCGGGGACGTTTTTGTGCCAGGATTGCTCTATTATATTTGCCTTTACAGCCATTACTATGCAAGGTTTGTTCTTCCCCAACAAAGGCGCCATAATTGAACGTAGTTGGAAGAAAATTCGGTATCATCCGCTAAATTAGGCACATTCTATGAAAAATATAAATATGTATATACACACAATATGACCATCAAAACTAGAAAAGTAGAATAATGTGAATTCATAACTCCCACCCAAAGGTACACATGTTTATGCTATGTAATTGTGTTTGGGCATAACGTCAAAACAACGGCATTTTATTTATTCAATATGAGGCTTCACTGCGATACCACGCCGTAGGGAGGCATGCTACTACACCCATTAACATTATCATGACACAGGCACACCCTGTCTCTTATATGCCGAGAGGAGTATAACGACATTTGTAACACCTTTGGACTTTTGGTAATAACACGGGGGCTTTAACTACGCGACCACACGGACAGGTTTATAATTCTTTCTAATGTGTAACTTGAAAAATAATGAGATTGATTGATAAAATGTCCCCGTGATTAAATAAGAATGTAGTCTTGCGTATACAGGTATGTGCACAATGTATATCTGTTATGTAAAGGGGTCTTTGTTCAATTGTTTTGCTTCTTTATTATGTATTGTTCTGTCCTGTCAGTTGTGAGTTTGTATTCGTGGCATGTAACTGTCCATGTGCACAATGTCCTGTCTGTTGTGTGTGTGTGTATTTGTCATGTGAATTCCATGTGCACCATGTCTTGTCAGTTGTGAGTTTATATTCGTGGCATGTGAACTGTCCATGTGCACAATGTCCTGTCAGTTGTGAGTTTGTATTTGTAATATGAATTGTCCATGTGCACAATGCCCTGTCCGTTGTGAGTTTGTATTCGTGGCATGTGAACTGTCCATGTGCACCATGTCCTGTCAGTTGTGAGTTTGTATTTGTGGCATGTGAACTGTCCATGTGCACCATGTCCTGTCAGTTGTGAGTTTGTATTCATGGCATGTGAACTGTCCATGTGAACAATGCCCTGTCATTTGTGAGTTTGTATTCATGGCATGTGAACTGTCCATGTGAGCAATGCCCTGTCAGTTGTGAGTTTGTATTCGTGGCATGTGAACTGTCCATGTGCACCGTGTCCAGTCAGTGGTGAGTTTGTATTTGTGGCATGTGAACTGTCCATGTGCACAGTGTCAAGTCAGTTGTGAGTTTGTATTCGCTGCATGTGAACGGTCCATGTGCACTATGTCCAGTCAGTTGTGAGTTTGTATTCGATGCATGTGAACGGTCCATGTGCACAATGTCCAGTCAGTTGTGAGTTTGTGTTCGTTGCATGTGAACGGTCCATGTGCACTATGTCCAGTCAGTTTTGAGTTTGTATTTGTGGCATATGAACGGTCCATGTGCACTATGTCCGGTCAGTTGTGAGTTTGTATTCGAGGCATGTGAACGGTCCATGTGCACCGTGTCCCGTCAGTTGTGAGTTTGTCCTCGAGGCATGTGAACTGTCCATGTCACCATGTCCTGTCAGTTGTGAGTTTTTATTCGAGGCATGTGAACTGCCCATGTGCCCCTTGTCCTGTCAGTTGTGAGTTTGTATTCGTGGTATGTGAACTGTCCATGTGCACCATGTCTCGTCAGTTGTGAGTTTGTCCTCGAGGCATGTGAATTGGCCATGTCCACCATGTCCCTGTCAGTTGTGAGTTTGTATTTGTGGCACGTGAACTGACCATGTCCACCATGCCCTGTCAGTTGTGAGTTTGTATTCGTAGCACGTGAACTGACCATGTCCACCATGTCCCAGTCAGTTGTGAGTTTGTATTCGTAGCACGTGAACTGACCATGTCCACCATGTCCTGTCAGTTGTGAGTTTGTATTCGTAGCACGTGAACTGACCATGTCCACCATGTCCTGTCAGTTGTGAGTTTGTATTCGTGGCATGTGAACTGACCATGTGCACCATGTCCTGTCAGTTGTGTTATGTTACCTGATTATGTTTGTACAGTGTGCATGGTTTTGCCTTCTGAGTGAGTGAGATTTTAATCCCTATGTATGTTAATTTCCCTCTGCCCAGTCACTCCGGCATCATACTTTCCCAAAGTTAGAATCTATATATTCTACACCATACTTATCATAGTTTTCAAACTTGAAGAATAGTATAATTCTCTTTAGTTAACGCTGGAAAGTGTTTAAGTTATAATCTATGATGTTATGTTATTTCAACGCGTTTGCTATTTTAAATGATCAAGTAAATCCTGCCTGAATCCATTTCATTTGTATTTATTATTGTTTAAATCTGTTTTCAGGTCCTTCTAATGTATTATTCAGTATTATTTTATACTTGGATAAATGTATGAAAAACAGAACTAATGAGTTGTTATCCGAGACCCCGTTACAGTTACGAAGATGACACATGTATTAGAGGAAATTCTCACACGGCTCGCATCTTCCTTTCTATACCGAAAGTGTATAAATTCGCGACAACCGTCTTATCCAACCAATGTAAGTTTGAAGCACGTGGAGCACACGTGAAGAAAATGCGGCACCGGCTTAACATGTAATTAGGCTTGAGAAGTATTATCAGCCCTTTATCTCTTTACTCATAATTTATACTAATGACGTTTTCAAGATTAAGTGAATATTAAACAAGAATTTAAACAATGGGATTTTTGTCAAGAAGTAGAATCAGCCATGTATTCAATTACCGCAAACATTTGTAAACACAGTGTGTGTGTGTGTGTGTGTGTGTGTGTGTGTCGTAGAGTTTTAAATAAAAATAAAATTGTTTCAAATATTTGTCGCGAATCTTCGCGATGTACGGACAGCATATCATACTTTTTTATTCAAGAGTTTATAGACAGCTAATATGATTTTTGTTTATTTTCAATTACTCTAGAATGAGATATTTTTTGTATGTTTTGTATATATAATAATTTATTATTCTAACACGATATTCTCCTGTGTGCATGATTTTATGGTGGAATAACAATTTACGTCATAATATATGTTTTGTCCCGTTGCCTTTTGGCGGGAAAAATGTCATTCCTTATATATGTTAATCGAGAAACATGCAGTAATAAAGTTCATTTTATTTTGCCATGTAAAACATCCAAATTCTGATGTTATATGTTTGGCGGTAAAAATGCAGTATAAATAGACGCCCTATGTTTTAGGTTTGGAATGCCGAATTCGGACGGAGATATATTCTGTTATATGGAAAAGTTTATTTAAAGTTATAGTATTATAGAAAGGATGTTTCTTCCTTTTTTTAATGTGCAATGTGAATTGATGAACTGAAAAGGTTTTCGCCATATATATTGTTGTTTTCAGTTTTATACCTCCCTATCTCATAATACCTAATTATAAGACAACAACGATACTAACTTCTACTAACAGCAGCATTTATCTTAACCAGTTGATCATGTGATATTTGGCGGGCATATTCAGAAAGATTTGGCATGCAGACAAGAAAGGCATATATATTTTTCATAAGACCGAGATATTATTTCTGATGTTTCTCAGGTAATCATGATTAAATGTATTTTGTTGTACATGAAACTACTCTATACCTCTTTTTATTGTTTGTAACATATTTCTTATCGCGCTCGCTGAGCCATATCTATATGTGTAATTGCAATGTGTTCATTTTGAGTTTACATGAAAGAGGTTTGTGTTTACTAGAAGTAATGTTACTACCTTGTGTCTCGCTAGCGCTCGACACGGTAGTAAATCCGTCCCTATATACTCTATGGAGCAGAGCGGTCGTGATTTTTCAAGAAGATGAAGCAAAAATATGCAACTAAAAACACATTGGGCTATCTATTGACAATTAATCTCCTACCACAAAGCAAGAACAGTATCGTCAATGTCATTTTCGAAGTTTGTAAGCACTTTTTCTGAAACCGACGTGTGTAATTGTGTTCTAATCTGATCTTCCGGTATCATTCGGAATACTCGTGCCAACACACAAAAGGTTGTGGGCGGAGCTTAGCCAAATATGGAAAACGTAGTAAAGGCCGTAGTAAACATGGCGGACGATAAAGATGGAGGCACGCTAAGCGAAATATTAAAACAATTTAAATTTGAAATCAAACTTAAAGATGAACAAGCAACGATTGTGAACGCCATTTACAGAGGGAAAGATGTGTTCGGCGTTTTACATGCGAAATATTGTGACAGATGAATTTTACTTTCTGTTTTACATCTGTTTCGTAACTGTAACATTCTGCGGTAAAAAGCGAATAGCTCCGAATGTTATTTACTTTCCATATTTGGACTGGATGTCCTTATAAGGAAACTCATAGTCTCGCGAGAATAAGCGAAATGAAACATGGCGCAACTCGGAAACGAAATCCGATGATTTTGAAAATGTTTGTGTATTGAAGGGTTGCAAAGGGTTTTCTTTTGAAATACGACCAAAATCGGTAACACTTTCATAAGATACACCGATTTATAGTTGCAAAATCCGCTGTCAAGCCGTATTTACGAAAATCAATTTTGCTCCAATAAATTATGAACATGGAATCGTAACGTCGGTGGCCCGAAGGATTCGCCACAAGACGTTTCGACATCGTAACTATGTGTTTACATGTTAAATACACTATTTAATTATGATAATGATTACAAAATAGTATAAACCTGAAATTTATTATTCTCGTTTTATGTTTCAGATTTTTAATACATCTTACAACATTTCATCATCATCATCATCATCATCATGAAATTTCGTCCTTCAAAAGGACTTGTTTTCTATGAACCCCGACATATGTGGGTAGGTGTGTGTGTGTGACAGGAAGAGTTTTAATTCTTATTTTCCGTAGATTTCGAAACAAATTATCATAACTAATATTACTCTCGATGGCTCTGATGGCCGCATGTGTGGTCATTATTGTGAGAGGGAACCGGAGAACCCAGACAAAACCCATGTGTCTGGACGGGGGAACATCATGCTCTCTGACGTACGTGACAAGGTATCGAACCCGGGACGCATTGGTGAGAGGCGAAGTGCTTTACCACTACGCTAACCAGGCTCCCGAGAGACAGAGAGAGATAGAGGGGGGGAGATATCGGTTTTCTATGACAAGAGTGCCAAGATGGCCCTGAATGGCTCATCTGAGAAACATTGCATTCATTGCCAATTATTGTATAATGAATCATACTGAATACATAATCCATGCAAAAGTACAGCAAGATCATTTAAATTCACCGCAAAAACTTTACCTGCCATCTAAATTTTGAAGGTCATACATGTAGCTCTAAAAAGTCTATACAAAATCAAGTGACCCCTGGGATAGAGTCAATTTTGACACCAGGGCCATGATTTGAATAGATTTGGTTGAGGTCCACTAGTAAACATATTAAATCCAGGCTTTGTGGTTTTTGACAAGAAGATTTTTGGGGTGTTTTCCTATACAAGTCTATGTAAAATCAAATGACCCCCTAAGAAGGAGCCAATTTTGACCCCAGGGCCATGATTTAAACAAGTTTGGTAAATATTCATTAGGCCATGTTACACAAAAAATATCTCAACTCAAGGCCTTGTGGTTTTTGACAAGAAATTCTTTTTAGTTTTCCTAAATAAGTCTATAAAGAATCAACTGAACCTAAGGGCGGGGCCAATTTCGACCCCAGGCCCATGATTTGAACAAACTTTGTAGAGGTCTACTATGCCATGTTACACACAGAATATCTTATATCTAGGCCTTGTGGTTTCTGACTAGAAGATGTGTCTAGTTTTTCCTAAATAAGTCTATATAAAATCAAGTGACCCCTGGGGCAGGACCAATTTTGACCCCAGGACCATGATTTGAATAACTTTGTACAGGTCTACTAGGCCATGTTACAAACCAAATATCTAAGCTCCAAGCCTTCTGGTTTCTGACAAGATTTTTCTAGCTTTCCCTATGTAATTCTATGTAAAATCAAGTGACCCCTGGGGCGTGGCCAATTTTGACCCCAGGGTCAAAATTTGAACAAACTTGGTAGAGGTCTATAAGACAATGCCACACAACAAATATCTAAGCTCTAAACCCTGCGGTTTCGGATAGATAAGAAGATTTTTAAAGATTTCACTTTAAAATCTATTTTAGCTCCTGTGACCCAGATATGCAACAGACCGGAACCATTTGAATAACTTTCGTAGAGCTTCATGCAAGGAACATCACAGGCAATTTTCATCCAATATGACCCCGTGGTTAAAGAGGAGGTGTCTTTTAAATAAAATTGTTGACGCCGGACTCACGGACGGACGGACGCACGGATGACGGACAAAATTGTTCACCATTAGCACGTTGTCCTCAGGTGAGCTAAAAAAAAGCCTCTAGTTTGGTAGTTTTTAAGACATTTTAATTTCCATCTTGCTTTAATAAATGATTTTTTTCATTTTTTAGATCACTAAATCATACGTTTCTCGAGAAACTTCTAAAAGAGTCCTTGTGATGGATTCATATGTAGTATACAAGTTCATCATATCACAATACAGGTCAAGTTCGGTTTTGGTTATAAACCACTAATTTATGATCCACATACTTAACTGGAAACTATTTTTTTATATTTATCTTCTTTTCTAATTACAGAATAAGGTATAGTTGAGATCAAAACTAATCACATTTTTTCTCCACATTTATGAAATTTCATCATCCATGACATTTGCAAGAAATACAAAACTGATTCCCCATATAAGAACAGTAATTTATACAACGCTCTTGTTCTATGTAATATATCGGTTTGTATTGTTTATAATTCAATGTATGCGGACAAAATAATCATACCCTCGCAAACGAATATTTTAGGGGATGTATACTTGAAACACTGATTTGGTAGGTCGGTCTTGAATTTCTTTAATACTTTTGTCATATGCAATCTATCTTAAATTTATTTAGAAACATAGTTCTTGCAACATACTTCCATACCGGGATGTGTGTGTGTGGGGGGGGGGGGGGGGGGATTATAAGTCACCTCTGTGGCAATTCTAGTTTACAATATTAATGTTGGGATCAAGAGATATATAGACGTGTGTTGTTTCATCTAAATACTACCTGAAATACAGGTTTGTATTTTTGACCTCCAGCAATACACCCTTGACCTGTATTTTAACATGGTGGAAAATATCTGCCATTTAATTCATCTATCTCAATTATAGTTCTTTCTTGATATGACACACATCAATTTCAAACAGCCGTAACCTAATGATCATTAGTCGAGGACTAAACTACGCATAACATATCAGTCGTTCCTCGTTTGTATCATGCTTTGACCTCTTCTATCTCGAAATGAAACTCAGATTTATTTTAATGGGAACTTAAATGGGAACTTAAATGTACGAACAACCCTAGTCGAATCTAGATTAGATGGTAACGACCAAGTTTGGTTGGGGTCGATGTATATGGATGTATGGCTCTTGAATGATCAGAACGGTTTATTTTGTGTCAGGTTTAGTACTAAATGCACCATCTCCAATCCACCCGGTAATTCCGTCATCGCTCATGCAAAAACTAAGTGCTTATCTTAAAAAAAAATAGTTCTAGTTTGAAATTTATTGATAGACTCTTTTTCCTGGATATATACTCAATGTGATTTTGTAATCCCATTCATGTGTCAGGTCCATCCGCCTTACTTGCAGACTTAGTTATGACATTAAATACTGTTATAGACAGATTTTATGCTCCATACATTTTTGGCACTTGATATTATACTTGTAAATTGAGTTATTATAAACACATATAACTCTTATATTGTGACATTTATTACAATAAACAGTAAGGAGGAAAATCATTTTCGCTTTTTTAGCATCCTTGATTAACTTTGAGGAAATTTAGGAGAAATGAAAATTAAACCCCGAACTCACAAATTTATTCATATACATAAAACAAAAGTGGTTCATAGAAAATAAAATAAACAAACTTTAAAAATCGAATCACTAGGTGATTATTTTTTCTTAAACTGTATGATGTGTAGGTTCTATTCTCAGCACTCGATTCATAGACAGTACTATCACCCGGGTACCTCTGTGTACTCGGGGTCTTCCTCCACCTGAAATTAGCTGGACGTCGCTATATGATTGAAATACTATCGCAGCGACGGTAACCCCAATACAACAACAACAACAACAACAACAGTACTATCACTTTCCCGAAGTTACGGGTATTCACGTACAAGTAACATCAATAACTATGTTCTTTGTCGGATTGATTAGGTTGACAGTATTAACATAAGCACTATCCATTATTTTGTCTATGAATACTTTCTATGCTATACTTCACATTACTGTTCGTCAATGGAAAAAATCTTCAATCTACAAATTTTCTCAGCTAGGGATGCTTTCAACTTCTTCTCTAAGCGCTGTTTAGGATGCCAATCTCTCGTACATGTTAGAATCGTCACCTAAAAATACAGAAGTTCATATAATGTGACAATGAGAATGTATGTGTAACTCATTGGTTTCCACTAGAAATAGTATATCATATATAATATCGAAGCTAGAAATTGGCAACAGTGTAATAATTCTATTTCAATTATCACTGTTGTATTAGATATTTGGTTGCCTCTTCGGTGATAAAGCAGAAATTATGAACACGGACAGACATATTTTGTTCACGCTATATTGTTGTGCATCAAATGTGTGTACAGTTACTTAATAAATAGGAGATGCCACAATATATTATGTATTACCGGTATCTCTTTTAGCTCACCTGAGCACAACGTGCTCATGTTGAGCTTTTGTGATCGCCTTTTGTCCGTCGTCCGTCGTGCGTGCGTGCGTGCGTCCGTCGTCAACACTTTTTTTAAACAACATCTCCTTTTAAACTGCTCACTGGATTTTGATAAAACTTCACAGGAATGTTCATTATGGGGCCCTTTACCAAAGCTGTTAAAATTATTTTGATTGGTAAAGAATCTAGGTCACAGGAACTAAAAATAGATTTTGAAATTGAAAATTTTAAAAATCTTCTTCTCCGAAACCCCAAAGCCTAGCCTTTTGATTTTTGGTATGTAGCATGATCTTATGACTCTCTACCAAAATTGTTCAACTTATGACCCTGAGGTCAAAATTGACCCAGCCCTAGGGGTCACATGATTTTACATAGAGTTTTAATAAGAAAACCTTAAAAATCTTCTTGTAAGAAAGTATAAGGCCTGGAGCTTAAATACTTTGCGTGTGGCATCATCTTATGGACCATTACCAAGATTGTTAAAATTATGGCCCTGGGATTAAAATTAGGCCTGTCCCAGGGGTCACTTTTTTACTTCATTCCTTTTTTTTCCAAATTCATTTTTTTTTAATTCTTTCATTTTCCAAATTCTTTTTAGCTTACCTCAGCACAACGTGCTCGATGTGAGCTTTTGTGATCGCCCTTCGTCCGTCGACAACAATTTGGCTTGTTAACACTCTAGATGCCATATTTTAGGCCAATCTTCATGAAACTTAGTCAGAATGTTTGTCTCCATAAAATCTTGGTCAAGTTTGAAATTGGGTCATGTGGGGTCAAAAAGTAGGTTACGAGGTCAAATCTTATAAAAAAACAAACCTTCTTAACATTCTAGAGGCCACATTTTTGGCCCAATCTTCATGTAACTTGGTCAGAATGTTTCTCTCCATAAAATCTTGGACAAGTTTGAATTTGGGTCAAGTGGGGTCAAAAAGTAGGTCACGAGGTCAAATCTTAGAAAATCCTTGTTAACACTCTAGAGGCCACATATTTAGCCCAATCTTCATAAAACTTGGTCAGAATGTTTTTCTCCTTAAAATCTTGGACAAGTTCGAATTTGGGTCATGTGGGGTCAAAAAGTAGGTCAATATGAAACATCCAACATATGTTGCTCATTTATAATCAGGTGAGCGATTCAGGGCCATCATGGCCCACTTGTTTTAAATAGTCAACATAAATTACTATAATATTTGTCTCAGCCTTTTAAAAAAAAGGTTTCAACTATCAAATTCGAAATATAATTGATAACTTCAAGCTTACCCTCGAATTTCAAACATTCATATGTTGCGCTTGTATCTACTCCAGGTTGCTCGTGTTCCTTTGTAATGTTCAGATTCCTTCCGTCACTTTGCACTCTTTCAATGGTGGGGCCTTTATTCGGTGAGTCAGCACTGCCACCTGTTAGAGCCATAGTACGGTACGAATTAGGGCTGAATGAAATACTCTGTGGTGAAACAGTATCCCGGTATGGGACCATGCAAACGAGTATATACTAGTATTTATTTATAAGTATGAATGTTAGTAAAAATGAACAGGTAACTGGTGTTGCACACAATACATGAGTCCCCTACCGGTGAGGTGCATAATTGTTCCGTTACCATAGCAACCATAGCAACAAGAATTTTGGTCCGAGAATAAAAAAGAATGTAACGTGCAGAATAATATTTGTCTCAGCCTTTTAAAAAAAATATTTCAATTATTAACTTCGAAATATAATTGATAACTTCAAGCTTACCTTCGAATTTCAAACATTCATACGTTGCGCTAGTATCTACTCCAGGTTGCTCGTGTTCCTTTGTAATGTTCAGATTCCTTCCGTCACTTTGCACTCTTTCAATGGTGGGGCTTTTATTCGGTGAGTCAGCACTGCCACCTGTTAGAGCCATAGTACGGTACGAATTAGGGCTGAATGAAATACTCTGTGGTGAAACAGTATCCCGGTATGGGACCATGCAAACGAGTATATATTTATTTATAAGTATTAATGTTAGTAAAAATGAACAAGTAACTGGTGTTGCACACAGCACATGAGTCCCCTACCGGTGAGGTGCATAATTGTTCCGTTACCATAGCAACCATAGCAACAAGAATTTTGGTCTGAGAATAAAAAAGAAAGTAACGTGCAGAATCTCCATACTACCATATCTCCATATTGCCATCTATTCATATACCAATTTTCAAAATATTATCTTAAAAGGTTTTTAAGTTGTCGCGGGATCTAGATTTCCGGACATCCGGACGGACAGACAGACGGAGGGCAAACCTATAGCCTCCTCCGGTGTAAACACCGGTAGGGGACTAAAGATACTTATGTCATTTATTAATGTCTCCCGAATCCGTACTCACAGTTATATTCATATTAGTTCATAATCAGAGTTGCTCGTAATGATGAAACTGTTCTTAGATACAAGAATTTAATAGATAAAACACGAACGTAAGTACTATTCTAAAATGAAATTCAACGCAAATAAGAAATAAATATTGATGACCAAGAGCGATAAGTGTTGAGCCCGCGGCCTAAGGTGCACCTACCAAAACTCTTGTGCGCGAGTCTTTGTTTAATTGAGGCACATATTACTGCCATAAATACAATGTTTTGAACAAAGACAACCACATGTCTGTATGCACCAATTAGAAACATCCGCGCGGGGAGCATCTGGGGAACATCAATATCAAACTGAATCAACTTCTGCTCTGTAGTTTCAGATAGTATTAAGCAAATGTAGGTGATCTCAAAAACAAACCTTCAGCAGCCTCTGAGCATGTGATAAGGAATGTAAGGGGAGAGGATAGATAGGTTGATTGATTTTACCTGAAAAATGTTGATTGATATACACATGTGCTGTGACCGGCAACCTGTTTTTGTTGATCCTATGGGAAAGTAATTAGAGAAATAAGTTTCCTTCGGTTTAGCGTTACATTAACTCCGTTTCTTATTTCTACACAAGACAGCTTAATTCCTGACATACTGCGATAACACGCCATAAACAAATGTTTCTGACCCTAGGCTAACCAATCCCAGAACTATTTATTTCGGCTAAACCCTATGGACAAGGACGATATGTACATTGTACCAGTACCATGTCCTGTGTATGCTTTTTTTTTTTTTTTTTTTCGGTTTAAGGTTCCGTTGTACAGTATTTCAGTCATTTGGAGACGTTGTCTACTTGAGACAGGTATAGTACTGCCACACTGCAGTATCACGCCGTAGAGATGTGGCATGATACCACACCCAGTCACATTATCCTGACACCTGACAAACCAGTCCTGGAACTACCCTTATATGCTGAGCTCCAAGCAAGGGAGCTATACCAGTACCATATTTAAAACATTGGTCGAGGATCGAACCCACGACCTTTCGATTCTAATTATTTGGCCAACGGGACCGGTTCAATTTACATGTATGTTGCTTCCAGGAAATGAATCCAAGTATGAAACTGAATCATTTCATTACACATACTATCAATTCATAAATCATTTTAATTTTTTTCTTCAAATAAATGAAGCACCGTGGAATGATAAATGATATGTTAATTACCTTTTCCGCAGAATGAATAGCAGACCACCTACTGCGATCACCAGTGCCACTACACTGATCGTTACTCCACCTATAATCCCACCTACATTACTCTCATAATCTTTCTCGGACTTTTCTAGACTTCGACAAAACTCCAGTGTTGACTTATTTTTAGATGTACAGTTGATATCGCATTTTTCTCCATAAACCCCTTCATGGCAATCTTCGCATTTCGTACCGATGAAATTTTCAATACAATGTTCACAATGTCCCGTATTTTTATCACACGTACTATTCAAACAATTTGAAGGACATACTATTTCGCAGTGTTTTCCATATTTACTATGCACACATTCTGAGCAAAACACACCGGAGAAGTTTTCTTTGCACCCAAAAGAGCACTTCCCGGTATATTGGTCGCATGCAAGTGATTTACAGTTGTCAGAACAAGTCTGATTACAGCTGACTCCATATTTTCCTTGTATACAACTTTCACACGATGAACCGTTGAAATTCCCGACACACAGTGTACACTTACCAGAATACCTATCACATTCTTCACAGTTCTCTATACAATCTATTGTGCAGTCTGTCCCATACTTTCTAGGTACACACCGATTGCATTTATCGCCAAGGAAATTATTTTTACAGGTTACAATAACCCGTATCTTTTTCACAAGTGACATCACATCCAAGACTGCAAATATTTTCACAAGCGTCTCCATAGTGTCCCGATCTACAAGTTTCACATATGCTATTCTTGCAGTTTAAACATGTATCTGGGCATTCAACACACGTCCCAGATGTAACTTGTGCAGGCACCATATAATAACCTTCTTTACATTCATTACAGTTTTCTGGTGTTGAATTAAATGAAACGCAAGACTTGCAACCATCTGGACATGGAGTTTGACACTGGTATAAATCATCTGTAGAGTAAAATCCACCTGTACAGTTTCTACAGTAGGCATGGTTCCCATACACACTGAGATTTGTGAAAGCATTTGGATGGTCAGTACAGGAAGGACATTTCACTGGACACTGGTTGATACATTTTTGACCATGGTAACCAATAATACATCCGGCTGAACAAATCTTACCGTTGTCACAGGTGGCATTCAAACAACATGGACACCCATATACATTGGTACACCTATTGTCATTTCGAGGACTTACTTCGTTTTCACAACCTTAAAAATGAAACGTAAATTAATCATTTCAAAGTTAAAACTAGAACTGTCGCCTAAGGGCTTACTAATACCCCCCCGCAAGTGTTTTTGTCAAACATGGCTTTGGAGCATGAAATCAGAATTCTTGTATGCAACACTCCATCTTAATATACAGAGGACATATGTGCCAACTACATAGAAATCTAGTTATCCTATGTTTTACATACATATGGGTATATGTATGTCTATGGATCAATAACAGTAAGATTCACTGAAATCCATCAATGGAAGAAAATTGTAAAACAAATACCATCAAAGGGACATATCTTTAAAACAGGGGGGAGGGGGGGGGGTAACCCAATGTTATATAGAAAAAGCGCTACTACAATGTCTAAGGTTGAATGACAGCAAGTTTCATTGAAATCCCTCCAGTAGTTTAGGAGGAGTAGTCTGCAGAAAATTGTAAAGCAAAAATCATCAAAGGGGCATAACTAAAAAAAAGGATTGTAAAGCAAAAATCATCAAAGGGGCATAACTATAATAAAGGGAGGTAATCCAATGTTATATAACTAACACATGCTTCTACAATGTCTAAGGATGAATGGCAGCAAGTTTCATCAAAATCCTTCCAGTAGTTTAGGGAAGTAGTCCGCAGAAGTTTGTAATGCAAAAATCATCAAAGGGGCATAACTTGGAAAATAGGGGAGGTAACCAAAAGCGCTTAAAAGGTTTGGCATAACTTGGTAAATAGGGGAGGTAACTCAATGCTATATAGATGTCTAAGGATCATTGCCAGTAAGTTTCATCAAAATCCTTCCAGTAGTTTAGAAGGAGTAGTCCGCAGAAGTTTGTAATGCAAAAATCATCAAAGGGGCATAACTTGGTAAATAGGGGAGGTAACTCAATGCTATATAGATAACGCGCTGCTACAATGTCTAAGGATCATTGACAGCAAGTATCATTAAAATCCTTCCAGTAGTTTAGGCGGAGTAGTCCGCAGAAGTTTGTAATGCAAAAATCATCAAAGGGGCATAACTTGGTGAATAGGGGAGGTAACTCAATGCTATATAGATAACGCGCTGCTACAATGTCTAAGGATCATTGACAGCAAGTATCATTAAAATCCTTCCAGTAGTTTAGGCGGAGTAGTCCGCAGAAGTTTGTAATGCAAAAATCATCAAAGGGGCATAAATTGGTAAATAGGGGAGGTAACTCAATGATATATAGATAACGCGCTTATACAATGTCTAAGGATCATTGCCAGCAAGTTTCATCAAAATCCTTCCAGTAGTTTAGAAGGAGTAGTCCGCAGAAGTTTGTAATGCAAAAATCATCAAAGGGGCATAACTTGGTAAATAGGGGAGGTAACTCAATGCTATATAGATAACGCGCTGCTACAATGTCTAAGGATCATTGACAGCAAGTATCATTAAAATCCTTCCAGTAGTTTAGGCGGAGTAGTCCGCAGAAGTTTGTAATGCAAAAATCAGGAGGTAACTCAATGCTATATAGATAACGCGCTAATACAATGTCTAAGGATCATTGCCAGCAAGTTTCATCAAAATCCTTCCAGAAGTTTAGGAGGAGTAGTCCGCAGAATTTTGTGTCTACAGACGGACGGACAGACGGACGGACGGACAACCTGATTCCAGTATACCCCCCCCTAACTTCGTTGCGGGGGGGTATAATGACAATGAATCTAGGATAACCCTTCGAGTCATTTACTATGAAAAAAGACAGGACAATTTCCTTTAATAGCAACTTAATGTATATATTCTTCGTACGATGAATAATACCTTGGTCATGACGCTTTCCCGACACCCTCGATAATAATACAGACCGCTTTATCTTATCAGATATCGTTTTTATGAATGCAAATATGTCAGAATAAGATTGATATGATTGGTCAATGCATTAGACCATAGAAAAACAGCACTTATAACATGGTCAAAATCGTAAAATAAGCATGTTATTTATTCTTAAAAAATATTTAAAAAAAAAAGAAATATTTTTCAAAAGTATTGCGATACAAAGAAGTACCTCAAAATACTAGGCTTATCATCTGGACCGTAAAGAAAATAATTGTTTGTGTTCCTTGTCAAGAACCATTTATACCCTTTCGATGAATGTGTAGATTCTCTTGTAAACCATAAGTTTAAAAGTAGTTCCGACAAACCTGTATCATTCACACAATGAAATATAGATTTTATCTTATTGAACAGAACAGGGCAGACATTTTATTAAGACTTATATTGTCATTGTACAAGAAGTATAGCATATACAGTAGATTTGTGTTAGAACACAGTACTTATTCCATCTTATAACATAGAATAAAATCTCATATGAAATCATTTACCATGCCCTGTTGTACCGATGTTGACTAAAGCATTTACAGCTTATGTTGATGGTACACGATACGTTACTCTAGGTTTAATTCATTGTTAAGACATTATATGACTTTGTTCGAAAATGGAGGTTCTTTTTAAAATCAATTACACAATTAAAACACATTACATACCTGCAGTATTTAGGACCATCATAAGTATTGTGATACAAAGTAGCAACTGAAAATACATAAAAATTTGACAAAGTTTAAATCTACTTAAATCAAGTTACTGTAAATATCAATTGAATTGTACGAGAATTTAAATCTAGATACTAATTTATAAGGACCCAGTATTTCTTTGTTCTGATTAATTTCATGTCCACTTTACCGAAACGTTCGTTTGTTTATAAAGGTTCCGTTAGCCGAGTAGTTAAAGCGTCCTCTCTGTAATAGCGAGATCGAAGGTTTGATCCCCGGTCGTGACATACCAATGTCGTTTAAGTGATATATTTCTTGTATCTTTACGCTCAGTACAAGATGGTAGTTCTAAAACAAAATGGCCCAGTGTCAGACTTATGTGACTGTGCGTGGTATAATGCCATCTGACACCACAGTGAGACAGGGCGGAAGTACATTTCAATCAGATTAAGATGATCTGTTTTAAGAGAACAATTGTAATGTCATATATTTCTCCCAAACAATATTAGATTTTGAAACAACTGATCTAAAATAATACATATATAACATGTAGTTGTAGTTGTATTAGGGTTTACCGTCGCTGAGATAGTATTTCAATCATATAGGGACGTCCAGCTAAAAAATTACAGGTGGAGGAAGATCCCGAGTACACAGAGGTACGCGGGTAGAACCACTGACCTACCGCAAGCCATCTGGATGGCTTCCTCACATGAAAAATCCGAAGTCCCTGTCGGGATTCGAACCCACAGCGTTGAGGGGCTAAGAGATTTGTAACCGCTCGGCCACGGCGGCCCCATATATATAACAGGTATAAATACCAATGATTGATAAAACATGTATTACATAAACCAGTCCTTAAGAAGTACAAATAGTAATCGCCATACCTACCTTTATGTCCAACATCATTTTCCCCAAAAGGTAGTCCATGTCTTGTGTCTGGTGTATAGCTATGTATACTGAAGTTATTGCGCATTTTCTTATCGTGTTATTCATGAATGTAAATGCAGTTAAAGTTCATTCTAGAGCAGATCAGACCAGGAAGTTTCTATCTAAACGAAGACAGTCGTGGTACGTTTTATGAGAGCTATCAAACATGTTTTAAATACTAATTCATAACTCCATTGTCCATATATTCACCTATAGGTACACATGTCCCCAATATGAAATTGTGTTTGGGTATAAAATAACGGCATTTCAGTCATATAAATGGAGCTTCACCGCGATATCATGCCGCAAACAGGAGGTATGATACACCACCCATTTGCATTATCATATTATATGCTAAGGGGAGTATAACGGCAACATTTGTAACGCCTTTGGTGTAATATGGTCGGATATCGAAACCACGCCCTTTGGGTAACAACGCATGGACTTTACTACTCGACCATAGGGACCGGTGTATAATTTCCTTAATACATTCAACTTGAATAATGAGCTTTTATTTCTTCAATTGTTTCATATAATGTCCTCATAATTAAAGAAGAATGTAGTCTTGCGCATACAGATAGGTGCACAATGCATATTCGTTACAAAGAAGGTGTTTTGGGAAAGTAAATACACTAACTTTAGCTACTATTTATAAATCAATTAAATTGCCAGAGGTATATCCCTCACACATCACAATCAACTGTGATGCAACGAAATTAATTTTTGCACAGTGATATCCTCACAAGCCCCTACAAAATTACTGAAGAAATGCTTACTCACCATGACCAGAGATCGCATATCTGAGTAGATAAATATTCGTAATAACAGAAAATTCGTTATAACAGAAAACTAGCCGACCCATTAGGTGCCTCATATCTTTAAGTCCCAGTACTTTTGCTTACAATTTACAAGAGAAAAAAAAACATACATTCGCATTGTTCATATGAGCAAAGCCTCAAAATAGGTTTCATTAATATCCGTAGTCCACACAATTAACTATATAATAAAGGATTACGGGAAATCCACCGAAATCCTAAGTTGTTAAGACAAAAAGGTAATATAGTGAGAAAGGAAGGTGTAGCGTATTCTGGAAAATATTATGCACTAAAACCAAGGATGTCTCGGCATACGAAGGGTGTTTTAAAAGTCTGTGGATTTTGTTTTTTGATATATCGAAGCAACCCCGAGTGACTTCCCCTGATCAGTACATTTAACCACTGTCAGCACAGGTTCTTTTAGGCAAGTGGCATGACGAATTTCTTTTTTTCCCCCTTTTGATATTTGATTTTGTAAAATGTACTAACAAGCTTTATTTCAGGAAATGCATATGTACAAACATGTTAATAATAAAAATTAAAAACAAATAACTGAATATTTGATGAAAATATTAGGATTATGACGTTACAACAGCAGACCACCTTCACTTTGTCAAAGATGAAGTTAAACTGTACTCGCCTGATAAACAGGAAATTTTATAATCTCGGACATTGTAGAGTCTTTTTCTGCCGCCGCAGCAACCGACTTTCTTCTTAGGAGTTTTGGAAAAAAAAGCGACGGGTCGCCATGTTTTGATTACATGGTTTAACTATCGTCACGTGGTTTTATTTTGGTGGCATTGATTAAAGTAGCGCAGCGTGACGTTATCACTGTGAGGAGTGTGATAACAGAGAAGAAGAGAAATTATGGATATCCACTGACTTCTGAAACACCCCACGCATGTCAGCTAAATATAGAACTAGTAAGATACAATTTGCGATTTTTCTTATTGTATCTTTCGCATAAATAGGCATTTCTTTTTTTTTTTTTTTTTTTGGTTTTTACTAAAATTCACAAAGAGGCTTTTAGTTGCGTTCAAACAAATAAATACTAGGACTTTAAGGGATCAACTATGTTTTAGCCATTAAAGCAGGTGGTCACTCGGTGATCGTATGTTTCAGTTCTAACAGTTAATTATCCCCTTCATTTTTTCATGAACTCGTTTAGTAAAATTTGATATGAAATTACAAATCATGTAAGACCCTATATATGTATATAAAATGTAAATAATTCCAATTTAAAAAATGTTTTCAACATAGATTGAGAATGACATTCAATCATCAATATATTTTTGTATAAAATTATGATTTATTTGTAGGATAGGAGGCGGACATTGAATATACGATGTTTAAGTGATAGCATGAATTTTCCAAACAGTATTATCGGTATATTTTAATGTAGATTATGCATATAGTTATGCAAATTATTATAAGAAAATAAGAAAATTTAAATACATTTTCCATCAAAAGATTATTAATACATGAATGGTTTCTTATGATATGACAATAAATGTTCTTTTCTGACTTGACTATTTGAGTTTACCGTCGCTTCGACAGTATTTCAGTAATATAGCGACGTCCAGCTAATTACAGGTGGAGGCATCCGGGTAGAACCACCGACCTACCGCAAGCCAGCATGGAGGCTTGAAGGCTTCCTCACATGAATATCCGAATGACTCTGCAGAAAATATCTGCGATTAAATTCATACACATGTATCTCAGTCTCGGTTATTTCTACACAAAGTATGAAATACGTATCAATTTCAAAAAGCCGTAGCATAATTATAATAAGTCGAGGACTATAATTCTTAAATCACATCAGTCACTCCTATTAGTGATGCTTCCACCTCTTGCTAAAAGGCTTAAATATCCTGTGAAATAGTGTGTATGTATATGAATTATTGATAAACTGTCTGATTGTTCACCGGTATCTATGTTGGGTTTATTTTCGAGGAACTGAAGGGAGCTTGCACACAATGAGCAATAAATCCGTCCATGGTTAATGAGATTTTATTTTCTTCTTTTCTTTATGCCTTGTGGTAATCCACAAATTCATATAACAACAATAATACAGTCCGTGAAAACACAGTATTTAATAATAATGATAGTGATGGTTATCCACATAAATGTTTTTAAAACACAGTAAAAACAGTATTTAAAGATAAATATACAGTTTTTTTTTTGCTAGGAAATCCTAAGTTAGAGATCTTTTCTCCTGGAAAGCCGAAAATCGAATCTTAACTTTTCACAAAGTTTCGTCGACCAGAGACGGGGAGACAGACATACCACGTGATCAATTTAATGCGATTAGCGGTTAAGTACGCAATGTTTTGATGGCAGACAGACTAAAACATGCCATGATATTCTCGCGTTTTTATTACACGTCTATGACAGATAGACAAATAATGCGTCACGTGCCTGAGACAAAATGATAAAATGAAGTAAGTATAATTAAGGAAATGTTTAATTATTACATCATAAAAAATATAAATATCTTCATTTCCAAATTTAATTAGGAAGAAACAAACAAACAAATCATAATAACAATTTAAAGTACAAAGCTACAGGTAAAAATGTTAGATATATTTTACCGATGTAGCACTCTTCTATATCGAAATGAAATTTAGATTAATTCTAATGGGAACCTAATGCACCAACACACCTAATCGAATCTAGATTAGACGGTAATGGCCATGTTTTGTTGGGGTCGATTTATATGCTTGTGAGGCTGTCAAGTTCACACTTCAGTATACGCATTCTTAACATTATTGGTCAAATTAAGACAAGTAGTATGGCCTTAATATCTAAGTCGTGTTCAATTATGATTCATAGTAGACTGGGAGTCATATATGGAAACGTTATTTTAGCTGATTTTATAGTGGCTGTACTAATGTAGCCTAAAATGTTCAATGCTAATGGCTTTATCAGCTAAGTTCGATCAATAGATGCTTAACGAAGCACCACCCCAAATCAACAAGGTTAATCGTGCTAGTTTGATGTTCGTTGTTTAATGTGATTTCATAATCACATTAACTTGTTAACTTCAGGTCCATCCGCCTTTGCTTTAATTTTCACATTAACTTGTTAACTTCAGGTCCATCCGCCTTATTTGCTTACTTGTGACATTTAAATACAATTGTACATATTTTTGCACTTTATCCTTGCGAAGTTTGAGTTATTATAGACACGTGTGATTTATGTATTGTTTATTACGATTAACAGTTATGTCAATGATCTATTATCTTCTATTTTTAGCATACTTTATAAAACTATGAGGAAAAGGCTTGGTGACATTAGGAGTATGGACATAAATCCCGAACTCGCACATTTATTCTTAAACAAAAGAGGTACATAGAAAATAAAATACACAAACTTAAAACATCGAATTACAAGCATGATTATTTTTTCTTAAACCGTGTATGATGTGTCGTTAGTTATATATGCAGGTTTGACTCCCAGCACTCGATTATAAATAGCCAAATACATCATTTTTCTGAAGTAGCGGGTAGTCACGTAAATGTATGCTTTTTCTCGGGTTGAATGATTGACATAATTAACTTAAGTTTTCGACTCTATTTGGTGTGTGTGTTTTCATATTCATTTACATAAATGTGATGGTATCAAAGTGAATATCTGCCAGTGCCGGTAATTTAGATAATACGTCACGTACAACGAACAGCATATAAACACAGTGTTGCTCATTATCAATTTTCTTAAATCATCTCTAAGATTTATGAAAAAAAAAGTTTTCTTGCTTGCTTATTTATCTGCTCAACTAGGAACGTTTTTAAATGCTCCGGTCGGTGTAGATTTTTGCAGTTTCTCGTATAAGATAGAATCATCACCTGAAATATAGAGCATTGTTAGAATACTACGACGATGAGATCCGTATTTGTAGCTAATCCAACACGACACCAAAAGTATAAGATCAACGCTTGAAATGAGAAACTCCTTATGAATGTTACATTAGTGTTATTTCTAAGTACTGTTCTTGTCGGTTGGACGTCAAACCCAGGAAATAAACAGGTATTGATCTAATTAATTATTTGATCTTTTTGCTTAAATGGATATCTCAGAATTAATGTCATGAGCTACATAAATTGAATTCAATTTGCTTTGCTTTCAAATATATGAGTATAGTAAAATGATAAAGAGATGTTACATTATATTTTACATTGCTGGTATATTTGTTTTAATCATTATTTACTGCCTCAAGACAAATAAACTTTCCATAAGCTGAAAATTTTTCTACACTGTGAATATGATATCCGTTATGTAGTCATTGTTTAACTCGAAGAAACCTGGCAACACATCTTGTCTATTTCTAATTTTTGTTCTATTTTAACGTATTCTGCTTACCTACAAAATTCAAACTCTCATACGCTTTTCTGGTTTCAGTCCGTTTGTGTTCCATTCTAATGGCTGGATCCCCTCTTTCATTTTGCACCATTTCAATGGTTGAACCTTCCTTTCGGGAGTCAGCACTGCCACCTGTAGGAGCCATAGTACGAACACATTAGAGCTAAACAAACAACTTGGCGCATTATTACGTATCGTGGGTGATGCTTATTTATGAACTTCACTTAATGAGGGTTAAAAAAGGAAAATAAACAACAACAAAAAAGACAAAATATTTATCAGGAACACAGAATATAAATCAAAGCACACAATGTGCTGAGAGACTGTCGGCATCATTTACATGGTGAAATATCTATAACTCTAATTCCAGTGTCAACTCGATAGAGGCAAAGGTCATTTGACGCCAAAAACTCTACACCTTTTCTCTCAACTCTAATTACTAGTAATATGACAGCTAAGACAATAATATACAATAAATATCTAAACTCCAGGCCTCGTGGTTTTTGAGAAGAAGATTTTTCTAGAGTTGCCTTTTTAAGCCTATGAAAAATCAAGTGACCCCTGGGTTGGGGCCAATTTTGACCTCAGGGCCATGATTTGAACAAACCTGGTAGATGTTCAAAAGGCCATGTTACATACTAAAAATCTTAACTCCACACCTTGTAGTTTCTGAGAAGATTTGTCTAGTTTTTTTTTATCTATATTAGTCAGTGATAAATTAAGTGACCTCCGGGACAGGGCCAGTTTTGATCCCAGGGCTATGATTTGAACAGACTTGAAAGAGATCCACTAGACAATGCCACACACCAAATATCTAAACTCCAGGCCTAGTGGTTTCTGAGAAGAAGATGTTTCTATATTTTTTTCCTATAAAAGCCTTTGTTAAATCAAGTGACCCCTGGGGCGAAGTCAATTTTGACCCAAGATCATGATTTGTACAATCTTGGTAGAGGTTGACTACACAATGCTACATACCAAATATCTAAGCTATAGGCCTTGCAGTTTTGCTAAAGAAGGTTTTCGAAGTTTTGCAATTATAAAATCTATTTTAGCTCCTGTGACCTACTTTTTCAAATAATCAAATTAATTTGAACAAATTTGATAGAAGGCATCATAAGGATTCCTGTGAAATTTGGTCAAAATCCATTCAGCGGTTTAGGAGGAGATATTGTATAAAGAAATTGTTGACGCCAGACGCACGAACACAGGCATGGACAAACGCAAGGACGCCGGACAAAAGGCGATCACAATAGCTCACCATTAGCACGTTGTGCTCAGGTGAGCTAAAAATGGTGCCAATTTTAAACATTCAGCATCGAAAATTGCCATTTGAGTTAAGGATTTGTGCCATGACCCTGCCTTACTTGTTGAAGTAGTTGGTCAAGAACTTATAAAATTAGTGTTCTAGCATTGAAGTATGACCTTGACTTTTGAGCTATGAAAACCTCGGACATGTGTATCATACTGAAGAATTCAATCAAAACCCTTAAATGCATGAGGAAGTTACAGCCCGGACATAAATGAATTGGAATGTTTTGCGGGGTTTTTTTTTTTGGTTTTTTTGTTGGATTTTTGTTGTTTTTTTACTTTAAAATTGATTATAATTGGTTAAGCTCATTAAAGCTGTATGTGATTAATTCGTAAACGTGAATACGAAAATATGTTTTCATACGTTACCTTACATTATTCGCTGCACGGAAATTAAAAACCTAGTACAAATACAAGTTACACAACTCATTTAACCGGCTTTATTTAAAGAGTCCCCCTTCATTTTATTGGCCATGAAAGTGGTCAAGTGGTCATAATTTCTTAACAAGAGGCCCATGATGGCCCTAAATCGCTCACCTGAGATAAATAGGTTGACCCAAGGAACATCTGTACCAATTTATTTTAAAATCTGGCCAGTAGTTTTGACGAAGATGATTTTTAAAGTTTTCATTTTTTTTCTTTTTGTGGCCATGGCAACCAGAGTTCTATATGGATCAAGTTTATTTTAGCAACTTTTGTGAAGGTTGACCAAAGGATCATCCCTGCCAAGTTTAATCAAATTCTGTCCAGTGGTTTCAGAGGAGATGTTGTTTAAAGGTTTCTCTATATACATATAAGGCAAATAAGCCCCGCCCCTGGCGGCCATGTTTTTTTTACGGATCGGAATAATTTTAGCAACTTTGGTAGAGGTTGACCCAAGGAACATCTGTACCAATTTATTTTAAAATCTGGCCAGTAGTTTTGAAGAAGATGATTTTTAAAGTTTTCAATTATTTTCTTTTTGTTGCCATGGCAACCAGAGTTCTACATGGATCAAGTTTATTTTAGCATCTTTTGTGAAGGTTAACCCAAGGATCATTCCTGCCAAGTTTAATCAAATTCTGTCCAGTGGTTTCAGAGGAGATGTTGTTTAAAGGTTTCTCTATATACATATAAGGCAAATAAGCCCCGCCCCTGGCGGCCATGTTTTTTTACGGATCGGAATAATTTTAGCAACTTTGGTAGAAGTTGACCCAAGGAACATCTGTACCAATTTATTTTAAAATCTGGCCAGTTTTGTTCTACATGGATCAAGTTTATTTTAGCAACTTTTGTGAAGGTTGACCCAAGGATCATTCCTGCCAAGTTTAATCAAATTCTGTCCAGTGGTTTCAGAGGAGATGTTGTTTAAAGGTTTCTCTATATACATATAAGGCAAATAAGCCCCGCCCCTGGCGGCCATGTTTTTTTACGGATCGGAATAATTTTAGCAACTTTGGTTGAGGTTGACCCAAGGAACATCTGTACCAAATTATTTTGAAATCTGGCCAGTAGTTTTGAAGGAGATGATTTTTAAAGTTTTCAAATTATTTTTCTTTTTGTAGCCATGGCAACCAGAGTTCTTCATGGATCAACTTTATTTTAGCAACTTTTGTAGAGCCCCACCCAAGGAACATTCCTGCCAAGTTTCATTATATTCTGTCCAGCGGTTTCAGAGGAGATGTCGTTTAAAGCAAATTGTTGACGACGGACGCCGGACGAAGTGCGATCACAAAAGCACACCTTGAGCACTTTGTGCTCAGGTGAGCTAAAAATTGATTTTGAGGAGATTGTTTAAATATGATTTGCATTTTAGCGGAGCAACAGCCGGTCTGTAGGGATCAATTAGCAGTTTGCTAGGAACAAACTTGGGAATATCCATGATAAGTTTCATCAATTTCTGTCCCAAGATTTTAAATAAGGGTAGGCAAGCAGCAGTAAACAACGGATGCGAGGCTTGTGGGAAATGAGAGAGAAAACTGTGGAGGAAATACATCTTATTAGATGGTCGAGAAAGGGGTGTTTATGTATACCTGGAAATTGTTGGTTTACATACACATTTGCAGTAGCGGCCGATCGGTTTTTGTGTATCCTGTGGGAAAACAAATGGAGAAATAATTATTTAATGTTTGTTGGTGTATAACGTCCTTTCAGTCGTTTTAGAGACTTTAATATGAACTAG
Source organism: Solen grandis (assembly GCA_021229015.1). Lineage (NCBI taxonomy): Eukaryota > Metazoa > Mollusca > Bivalvia > Adapedonta > Solenidae > Solen > Solen grandis. The sequence goes on along the minus strand of CM037795.1, from coordinate 41,829,305 downwards.
AAGGATATGTCATGTTAGATATTGAAATAATATCTTACGAGAAGGTTTTGGTGCTGTCAGTAAAGATAATGTTAAGTTATACAGATGATATAGTTATTTTTGCAAGTAATACT
>CM037795.1:41806914-41829092 GCA_021229015.1 Solen grandis | reverse complement strand
TACCGGTGCTATTAATCTCAATTTCGGTCTTGGTGACGACACTGTTAACGCTATCTACTACGGGGCTGTGTTTGACGGACGGCAGGTAGAAATGACCGTCACTGCCGACACATGTATCCCTGTAAGCCAGGTCACCTTAGACGGCAACAATGGCGGTAAGTGTCCATTTTATTTGATGATTTTGCGTGAAATATTTCGATATTCAGAATGAGAAAAGAATTGTAGAATATAACATGAATGGTCATATAATAACATTTCGGTTGCGTTGACGTCAGATCAAGGATAATGGCGTCGCATAGCATGACATACATGCATTCTTCCCGTGGGGGGGGGGGATTCAGAGCAGAAGTAGAACAAAATCATGTCAGAAATCGATAAAATTGCTGCATGAAATGAAAAAAATATAATAATAATAAATATGATATACGGTATAGTTGTTTCCTTGCAGTGATCGAATTTGATGCATAAACTATGTATGAAAATTAAAAGGATAAGAAATCATCAAAGAAAATAGAATTAAAATCTGCTTCAGCTGTGGATTTTCTACATGTTAACCCTTATCCTGCTGAATTTTTCAAATGGACATAGCCGGTACCTTTTTTGGAAAAGTCCATTATCAATTTTAGGGATAACAAGATGAAAACTTGTAGTTGGTCAGTCAACAGTAAAGAGTCTTTACTGGTGGCAAAGGTTAGCACTCATGGTTCCAGCACGGTAAGGGTTAACACGTTAGTAAAACATAGTTTATTTTTTAACCGTAATAGGATATATGATGAGTTTACATATTTCATACTTTGATGTTTTAATGTTGTTGATTCAGTGAGGCTATTTCCTAAAGATATTTTTAATTATGTCAGCCATGGAATATATAACTAAATTCCAATGGTAAAGTCACAGTAGAAAATGTACACACAAGTTTTGTTGATTAACTGTATTTCTTCTTTAAGAAAGAAGTTATATTTGTGCTACAAACCGTAATCGGTACTATCGAGATGTTAGAACGTGTGCATGCCGTATTCAAATGTTTATGTCAAAAATAGTATATTTCAAAAAGAAATCTTACATTTGAATTAACGAGGTCCTGAGAATCCACTTTTTTATTGAAAAAATGAAACAAATGTATTTCATATCTATAATCTGTATTTGGATAAAAAAAATCTCCAATAAAATGCAAAATTATGAAATTCCGAAAATTGCAGTTTTTCGAGATGCGCTTTACCGAGCACAGCGGTTACTACATTGCTTTACAATAGAAAAAAAACAGACTCTGAATATAATAAATACAGAGTATAAATTTTCTCGAATTTCTAGACTCTCGATATTTCGCGTATTTCATTTTCGCCGTTAGTCTTCGAAATATCGGAACTTTACGTGTATGACCAGAACATTGCAAGTAACACGATTTGAATATGAATATGTTCAGGTCGACATAAGAAAACATAAATGCTTAACTGTATAAACATAAAACAAAAACGACCATTCCCGGTGGCCGAGTGGTTAGAGCGTCCGCCTCGGGAGCGGTAGGTCGTGGGTCGTAAAAATGGTACTGTTATAGCTCACTTCCTTGGGGCTCAGCATATAAGGGTTGTTGCAGGACTGGTTAGCTCAGTGACAGGATAATGTGGCTGAGTGTGGTATAATGCCACATGTCTACGGCGTGATACTGCAGTGTGGCAGCACTATATCTGTCTCAAGTAAACATCGTCTCAAAATGACTGAAATACTGTCGGTGGGATGTTAAACCCAACAAACAAACAAACAAAAACGATGTTTGCTATTTTAAAGCTTACGAAATGAGAATATAATAAAGACATCGTTTCCTAAAACATTTTTTTAATTCAGTGTATGTGATTATATTAGTTGTTTTCAGATTTTAATTCCGTATCTTTGGCCCATTCTCAATTATGTTTTGGTATACATTTATGCAATGAATTATTTATAAATACTTATTTGATACAAAAAAATATTTTCCGAGCATTATGGATTATTTCAAGTGTGGGTAACTGATTACCTCGAGAGGAAAACTTTTCTCCATTACCCGAGCATTTTTCCCCATCAGTCGCTTGGATAACTCAGTATTACGGTATATCGTAAGTGTATATTAAGATTCATAAAGTCTATATTCTTAAGCATTTTAATGTGTACCTTTTTGCAGGTTCGCTTGAGGTTGTCTTGTTTTCAAACATCATGGGTGGAATTCGTGACAGATCGGTTTTCGATATCCCCGTCACGTGCAATGCGAAGCCAATACAGCCAGCGGTGAGTCACTCAATAAAAACTTTTAACTTCTTCACACCATTGTATAGCAAGCAGGATATCCGCCAGATGATTCTTTAGTTTTAAATTAGTCGCATAAGTGTTTTCCTTGATAGCTTTACATGTAATGAGATTAAGCAATATCTTTTTCCACAAACAGACAGTTAAAAGTCTTGAAATTTGATACCAATATTCAAGGTAAATACATGCAAAATGGCGCTATGCGAATGTAATATATTGTCGTGCCGGGCGTGTTTTTCTCGTGAGTAAAAACTACCGCCGTGCGACTGGGTTCGACTGGTACCTGGCTTGAGGTTGTCAGAAATACTAAATAGGGGCTTTGTTAATTCAGTAGATGGAGTATTTATTTAAAATATTGGATTTGAAAATATCTCTCAACACCAAAATAACAGTTCACTGTTTTATTTGTTTTTATATACACAGATGGTTAGCGATTTTTGGATTTTATATCCAACAACTGACAAATGTGTAATAATAAATATATTTTTTTATACAATACAATAGAATCTAACTTCAAATTTTGATTACACAAATAAATCTACTTGAATTATGATTATATCTGATTAAAGCATGAGGTAAAATCAAGGTTTCAGCCTAATGGCAAATATTGACAAATATTGACAATACCAAATTTTACCAATAACAATAATTACCAATATTCTCCCTACAATGTATTTATATAAACTTTAAAAATAAAGTACTGCCTTTTCCCTAACGATTACCAAAAATATCCAATAAGCTACCACGTGGGTAAACTATGTTGATCTAGGTTTTACTAGATCGAGTTTACATGTGGGTTTATAAAGTTGGAGAATAAGATTTTGAATAGTGCCAAGATTAGCCAACTAGTTTTATTATAATGTTTAAGAAAATACAAGTTCTACTAAGAGATTTAATTTATTGGTTCATATTGGATAATGGGGACTCATTGGTATATTTTTACCATGCATAAGAGATACACACCTCTTCCATATTGCTGGTCCTTCCTTAAAAGGAAGATCACTGTTTGTATACAGTCTGAGAGTCTAATCTACTCTGATTCAAAATACGCGGCGCCGAACTTTTATAGTTAGGTATGACATCATAACTGCGCGTGAGCTGACGTCATCCTTGTTACAAATAGTTAAATATAGGGAAAAACACCGAGTATTCCAAACAAACTAAAGGCATTTTCAATGAAGAAAACAGAGTAATACAAATGAAATATCATACAAAATGGCTGACTGTGGAAAGAAAGTGAAATGTCAAACATACAAATAAGGCAAATATTCAGTGTCAAAAGTTTACAATGATGAAATGATGAAAGCAATAGAGATAGTACATTCTGTTTAACATAAAAACATCAAGATTTCAGTCACATCATGCCATATTCTCTTTAGGAAAAGGTAAGTAATGTTCGTTTAACAAAGTTGTTGTTGAAATACGTTTACTGATTTATGAATACAATGAAATAAAGGTTTAACACAGTATAATACAAAAATATCATTTACTAGCTTTGTTAATGTATGAAAGTAATGCTTGCCGGCATTACATTGCCCCCTACCATGAAAAATTTGGTCCCCAAATATTATATACTATGACAAAAATACTTAAAAAAAATGTAAAATAAGACATGGATATATAAACAGTGAAAGAACAATTTAACATTAACAAGGCTAGTTTATACTTATACAGTACAATCCCTGATCTGCTTAATCTTTTTGTTTACAATCGTTTGCAATTTCTTCAACTGAAAAAACTTTGCCTCTCTAAGAATTTCATTCAAGTATAAAGAATTGTTGGGCAAGGTGGCTAGAGAGCAATTGCCACCTTCCCGGAGGTAATTAAGGATTACCCGAAAGTGTGCAGGGTCGCGGTCAATGTGAAACACATTGTTAAAGGGTTTGAACGGCGAACCTGGAAGGAAAGCCTTGGCCAGGATGCCCCCTTAATCAGCTGTAAGGGTGGATTTGGAGGTTTTAAACACTTTACCACCAATATCCACAAAAACCATGTTTTCTTGATTGGTCTTTAACCATTTCAATTTCTTTCTGTCAGAAGAGGGTAGGGTTCTGGAAGAAGAAGATGTGGAAGAAGAGGAGGAGGAAGTTGAAGACGAAGATGAAGAAGAAGAAGATGATGATCTTTCCATTCGTGGTCGCGGGGAACGGCTGATGGACTTTACTCTTGACCTGCCTCTTGATGGTGATTCTAGTTCGACATCAGTTATATCACTTAGTGGTGACACAACTTCAGGAACGGATTGCAGATCCTTCGTGATATCCTCATCCGACATTGCTACTGATGCGACAGCATCTACAGCAGGTGCGATGGAGGCACCCTTATCCTGTGGGGCAGATGTGTCATCAGGTGTTACCTGCTCTTGGTCCATGGGCTCTAGATCATTCAAGACCATCATGGACTCTGCAGCTGGTATACCTGTTGTATCCGAGACTGGATCAAGGACAGGTTCCTCAGTGACAGCTGGTGCCACTACACATGATTGCTTGGCTACTATAGGGCCTGCAAATACTGGTTCTGGACATGTCCTCTTCCTTGGTGGAGGACCAGACACCTCCAGGACTGTACGTTTATCACAGCCCGACCGGATGATTAGTGTGTCCATGACGTTAGATTTCCACTCACGAAATCGAACATAAGCTAAATCACCTCTATCACCTGATGGCGAAAGAAGTTCCAAGTCATCTCTTCTTACATCTTTACACCCGTGCTTGTAATTTCTTCGACTAAAAAGTCCTCTACAGTGGGTACATTGATATAAGAATCCACTGTGTTTTTCTTGAACATGCCGGCTTATTGTAACCAGCCTGTTGAACTTATTGGTGCAGATTCGGCAAGAGAACTGAAAATATAAATGTAAGGACTCATGACTTATTGTTTTAAATATGTGTTTGTTCATATAAATATGTATATACATGTATATATGAAATATTTGTTTTCTTTTTTTTTGTAAATAATAAATATTTGTAAATAACTGCTACCATTTTGTTCATGTGTTTAAATAGATTGTAACTTTGCATTTAACCGACTCTTACATCTTCCCTCATAAGCCTTCAATCGATCATGATGTACAATTTTAGGTTTTGCTTTGTTGTTTGACTGGATTTTGTAGATGACATCATTGATAACTTTTATGACTGTGAAAGGACCAGTCCAAGGACGTGACAGTTTAGCGCATCTGCCAGGTCTTGGTTGTGGACAATATAGCCATACCTGGTCACCAATGTAGAAAACATTATGTTTGACTCGGTGGTCATATGTTTTCTTTTGCGTGTTACTAGCTAACTGTATATTGTGTCTGGCTAGGTCATGTATTTTCTATAAGAGACTTTTCTAAGTCATGAGCATAAGCATTGAGAGGTTTTATATTAGACGCATCTGGCTTGCCTCGGATAAGATCCACAGGTACATTCAAGTCTCGCCCAAACATCATTGTACTAGGAGAGAATCCCGTACTTTCATGCTTAGCTGTGTTATATGCCAAAGTGACCATGGGTAAATATTTGTCCCAGTCACGCTGGTTTTCAGAAACGTAGGACGACAACATATTCTGAATTGTTTTGTTGGCTCTTTCAACTAAACCATCAGATTGTGGTCTCATTGCTGTTGTCCTAGTTTTGTCGATGCCTAGGATTGAACATACCTCTGAAAATAGTTGTGACTCAAAGTTTGTTCCCTGATCTGAATGTAATTGCAAAGGAACGCCAAATATTGATACAAATCTTGCAATGAAAGCATTTGCTACAGTTATTGCTTCCTGATTTGGTATTGGTACAGCTACTACCCATTTGGTGAAGTAATCTGTTATCATAAGTATGTATCTATTGTCAGAGTTAGTTTTCGGAAGTGGACCCATTATGTCGATACCAACACGCTCAATGGGTGCACCAACAGTGTACTGACGCATTGCAGCTTTTGGCTTCCGTTGAGGTGTTTTTCTAGATGAACAAACATCACATTGCCGACACCAATCTTCGATATCTTTGCGCATATGAAACCAATAGAATCGTTTCTGAATCTTGTACAGGGTTTTCTTAACACCAAGATGTCCGCCTGTTGGGGTGTCATGTAGCTCCACCATGACACTATGGCGTAGAATTTTAGGAACTAAGATGTGCCAATCAACTATTTTGCCATTGACACTTTCCCAACGACGATACAATACATCATCTTTAAGGAATATGGTATCTAACCTATTCCAATAAAACTTAGATTCTACTGACTTGGATGAAATTTCTTGCCAATCAGGCTTTCTATTTTCCTTTTTCCAGGTAATTATATCAGACAGAATATTGTCTTCACCTTGCAATTTACGTATATTTTCCAAAGTCAGCAAGTCCTCATTGACATCATCTCCTGCGGATATGTCAACTGAGCATGAGTTCAACAACTCACCAAGATTTGAAACTTGACAGTTTTCACACTGACCCATTTTCTGTCAGTACGTCAGTCTCATTTTGACAAACAAAGTCAAATTCTCCCTGTATAGGATCTACCAGACCCTTGTCTTCTACAATACAGGTTACATTTGTACAAGATTCAGAATCCATATGTTTATCAGTCGTTATGACCTGACTATATCGATCTTCGGCCCGATTGCAATATTTGCAATTGTTAGTTGAGCATGGTCGCCTTGAAAGGGCATCTGCATTGGAGTGGATTCGACCTGCTCTGTGTTGGATAGTGAAGTCATACGTGGAGAGGACTTCTATCCACCTTGCCATTTGACCCTCCGGGTTTTTGAAACTCAACAGCCACCGTAATGAACCATGATCTGTTCGTACGAGGAACTCTGCACCATATAAGTAATGATGGAAGTGTCTAATAGAAAGTACATTGCCAGAAGTTCCTTGCGAGTGACACAGTATTGTCGCTCGGCTTTTGATAAGCATTTACTAAAGTATGAAATGACCTTCTCTTGACCATTTTGGACTTGCGAGAGGACACTGCCAATGCCTACATTGCTTGCATCAGTGTCAAGTATAAAAGTGGCATCCCTTTTTGGATAAGAGAGAATTGGAGCATTTACAAGTTTGTTCTTTAGAGCTTGAAAAGCAACTTGACATGCTTCAGTCCATACAAATCTGGCTCCTTTTTCAGTAAGTTTGTGTAAGGGTTTGGCAATAGTTGAGAAATCTGCTACGAATTTCCGGTAGTAAGAACAAAGTCCGAGAAAACTTCTCACGTCTTTAACAGATTTTGGTTTAGGCCAATCTACTACTGTCTTGGTTTTATTTGAATCGGTTGCTACTCCATTTTCACTGATAATATGACCAAGAAACTTTACGCTTCTCTGCAAAATTTCACATTTCTTTGGACTAAGCTTAAGGTTTGCCTCTCTAAATCTGGTAAATATTTCGTCTAAATTCTTAATATGATCATTAAATGACTTTGAGACTACAATTACATCGTCTAGGTAAACTAGACATTTTTCCCAAGTAAGACCAGCTAAAACGTTTTCCATCAAACGTTCAAATGTACCAGGAGCATTACACAAACCAAAGGGCATGACCTTGAACTGCCATAAACCTCCACCTTGGATTGAAAATGCTGTTTTGGGGCGATCTTTTTCTGCCATACCAACTTGCCAAAATCCGCTTTTGAGATCGAGAGTACTAAACCAGGAAGAACCTGCCAGTGCATCCAGTGTGTCGTCGATTCTTGGTAGTGGCTGACTATCTTTAATCGTACAACTATTTAGCTTTCTAAAATCGCAACAAAACCTTATTGTTCCATCAGGCTTTGTAACCATAACCACAGGACTACACCAGGGACTATTTGAGGGTTCTATAACGCCTTTGTTTTCCATACTTTTGATCTCTATTTCAGCGGCTTTTCTTTTTGCGAGGGGTACCCTATATGGAGCTTGTTTAATAGGTTTGGCATTGCCAGTATCAATGGTGTGTTCTACTAGGTTTGTTTGGCCTAAGTCATCATCATCTTTGGAGAAGATGCTTTCATGTTTAAGTAGTAAATCTATAACTTTCTCTTCTTGACATTTATTCATGTTCTTGCTTGCTGTGTCTACTATATGCGTGAGGTGTGAGGGTAATGACTTTGAACAATATTCACCATGAACTTTGTTGGCATGACAATCATGGGTTTGACTAAGGGGAATTTCAACATTAGACAATGTTGCTGCAATCGTGTTTTGATACACCTGACGAGGTTTATTACCAAAGTTAGCAACTCTAATGGGTATCTGACCATTGTCAATATCTGTCAGTGCTCTGGCTATTGTGAGCCCATGTTTAAGGACAAATTGTTGATTTGCTTCAACTAGACCGATTGCACTGCTCACTGTATCGACGGGTTTTCCTGGAATTATTATTTCTGTATGAGCAGGGATAGTACAATTTTCTGTTATAGCTATTCGACAGCAATTGTGGAATTTGTCATCATTTTTCATGAAACAGTGAATTTTGTCACCATTAATTGTCATAGACCTTTTTCCAACAGAGACATTGCAATTATGGGCTTCTAAAAAGTCTAACCCAATTATGCCATCATTGTGTATGTCTGCCAACAGTACTTGTTGCATATAAGTTTTATTGCCTAAAGTTATATCTACTGAAATTTTACCATGAAATTTTGATACTTCTCCTGTGGCTGTAATTAACCTCATGTTAACTGGTTTTATATTTGGTTTTCTCTCTGGGGGCCATTTATCGAACATGCTTTTCCTGAGAATGGTTACTGTAGAACCAGTATCAACTAATAATGACACATTTTCTTGTCGTATTTTACCAAGCACAAAGAAACCTGTGTCCTGTGATACTTGACGGACATTTAATGAGTTCGATTTGGACCGGTTTGTTTTGGTTGGTGCATGGTCCTCTGTCCCAACCGTGGTCCGTTTCCCTGGGATCCAGGTATACGTGAGTTATCATAAGCCCTGTATTGATCTCTGCTTATGTCCTGTTTTTGAGAAAGATAGTGTTTGCCGTGATTTTGATTTCTGTAATTATAATTGGCCTGACGGTCAAAGTGGTTTTGGCTTTGTTGACATTTGTTAATATATTTTATCTCATGTGTAAGTTTCTCAATTTGATTGGTGAGCTGGTCAATTTTGTGGTCACTAGATTTATTGTCAGTTGTTACCGACCGGACAGAATGTTTACTACGGCTTTTGTCAGCAATACGATGTGCCTCTAGTCTAACCGCAATACGCTCAGCTTCATTGATTGTTTTTGGGCATACTTCGCGTAAGCGTAGCCGTATCTCTGTATCTGGCAAAGCATCAATAAAATAGTCAAGAGCTAACAAATCGATAACATCGAGTGTCGCTCCAGGGTAAGCTTTTCTAGTTAGCTTTTTGATAGATTGAGCTAATTCGGGTATGGACTCATTTTTGTCAAGGGTACGACTTTGTAACTTTGATCTGTATATCTCGGCTCTATTTATCGATCCAAATCGATTATTAAGAGCTTCTATTAGACATTTAAAATCTCTTTTCTGTGTTTGATCAAGATCAGTCAATAGAGAACGTGCATCTCCTGCTAGACTACTGGCTAAGTAGAGAGATTTGGTTTCATAGTTCCACCTGTTAAGTTCTGACAGGATGTTGAACTGTGCCAAATATTCGTCAAGATCCTCTGTACCATCGTATTTCTGTGGTTTGATGTGTGACTGTTTTGATTCGGTCCCAGGCGGTAAATGACGGCTGTTTTTGCCGTTTTGACAAACATCAGAAATGAAGACAGGAGATCTCTGACTTTGACCGACAGATCGTACGGTGGGATTTGATGATAAATCATCCATTGGAGTGCTACTGCATAGCCCCCTCCCTAGATCCGTACCTGGGAGATGAGGGGAAGTTGTGTGCAGTGGGTTATGCAAAGCATTAACAGAATTTGCATTTTTGTATTGATTACTATTGGTTACATAAACGTTTTCGTTTGAATTTAGACAATCTGTTTTTTTATCTAAGTAATTCAATTTACTTTCAAACTCTGCAAATTTTATGTGCATTTCCGCCCTAACAGACTCAATTCCATTGTGAAAATCAGACTTAATTTGATTGAGACTATCTAAAATGTCCACCAACAAGTCCCCATTTCCATTGATTTCCACACCATTTTGGTGTGCATTTTTCATATGGATGGAATTATTTGAGACATCATCGTCGTTTTGAATGGATGTGTCCAATCGTGTCTGACTCTGTCGGAACGTGACGATATTCGAGTCTGCTGAATCGTCCATTCTTTTTATTTATTTATTATTATTATATTTTTTTTTTGTTTTACAACCACCAGTTACCAGAATTTTTATACATTTATTTATTTATTTATTTGTGTTCAGTTTTATAACGTTGGCAAATCTTGACATTTTATACATATATATTGAAATGTTTTTTTTTTCCAGTAAGAATATTGCCTTCATTTAATTTACCGGCCCCACGTTGGGCGCCATTTGTCGTGCCGGGCGTGTTTTTCTCGTGAGTAAAAACTACCGCCGTGCGACTGGGTTCGACTGGTACCTGGCTTGAGGTTGTCAGAAATACTAAATAGGGGCTTTGTTAATTCAGTAGATGGAGTATTTATTTAAAATATTGGATTTGAAAATATCTCTCAACACCAAAATAACAGTTCACTGTTTTATTTGTTTTTATATACACAGATGGTTAGCGATTTTTGGATTTTATATCCAACAACTGACAAATGTGTAATAATAAATATATTTTTTTTATACAATACAATAGAATCTAACTTCAAATTTTGATTACACAAATAAATCTACTTGAATTATGATTATATCTGATTAAAGCATGAGGTAAAATCAAGGTTTCAGCCTAATGGCAAATATTGACAAATATTGACAATACCAAATTTTACCAATAACAATAATTACCAATATTCTCCCTACAATGTATTTATATAAACTTTAAAAATAAAGTACTGCCTTTTCCCTAACGATTACCAAAAATATCCAATAAGCTACCACGTGGGTAAACTATGTTGATCTAGGTTTTACTAGATCGAGTTTACATGTGGGTTTATAAAGTTGGAGAATAAGATTTTGAATAGTGCCAAGATTAGCCAACTAGTTTTATTATAATGTTTAAGAAAATACAAGTTCTACTAAGAGATTTAATTTATTGGTTCATATTGGATAATGGGGACTCATTGGTATATTTTTACCATGCATAAGAGATACACACCTCTTCCATATTGCTGGTCCTTCCTTAAAAGGAAGATCACTGTTTGTATACAGTCTGAGAGTCTAATCTACTCTGATTCAAAATACGCGGCGCCGAACTTTTATAGTTAGGTATGACATCATAACTGCGCGTGAGCTGACGTCATCCTTGTTACAAATAGTTAAATATAGGGAAAAACACCGAGTATTCCAAACAAACTAAAGGCATTTTCAATGAAGAAAACAGAGTAATACAAATGAAATATCATACAAAATGGCTGACTGTGGAAAGAAAGTGAAATGTCAAACATACAAATAAGGCAAATATTCAGTGTCAAAAGTTTACAATGATGAAATGATGAAAGCAATAGAGATAGTACATTCTGTTTAACATAAAACATCAAGATTTCAGTCACATCATGCCATATTCTCTTTAGGAAAAGGTAAGTAATGTTCGTTTAACAAAGTTGTTGTTGAAATACGTTTACTGATTTTATGAATACAATGAAATAAGAGGTTTAACACAGTATAATACAAAAATATCATTTACTAGCTTTGTTAATGTATGAAAGTAATGCTTGCCGGCATTACAATATATTTCTACTTCTACCCTTGTCCCAGTTCAAGCTCCATTCATTGTCCTAAAAAATGACTTCCTTGATTTCGAGTTTTGCACTTTTCCGACCATTCTAAAATACCTCTTGAAGTATAGCAGTTTTACTAGTTTATGAATTTGTTTTTCGAAACCACATTTAAAAGTTTGAAATACTTTATACTGGCGATATTCTGAATTTCCGAATACCGCGCCTTTGTTATTTCATATGCTCAAACACTTGCCATAAAACTAGACATTGTATCATGTTCTTTCGATTGTTCGAACCTCGCCGTATTCCGATGTCTTTATACTTCTGTTTTAGTCCTCCAGTTTTCTCATTTGAATGCATTTGAGACGGCCTGGCGTCATAAGTTATTATCTCTGTCCATAATGTTTAAACCAATATGAAAAAATCTACCTCATGTCTCGATATAGGGGTATAAAGCCCAGTATCCATCACAGGAGTACCAGACTGCAATGTCATTCATTTTCGGAGGGTGGGGGCGGAGCTAATATTCGTAGATTACTAGATTTCATGGATGGTTTTATCCATGAACGTAATCCTAAAAGAAGATCACCCACGAAACTGACTTTACAGGATCAACGAAATCTAATGTCCACTAAAAGAAGGGATTAAACAGCAACTGAAAATAATAAACCAGGGCGAGCTTTTTTCTTCTTGGCTTCGTTAAATGTTGATCATGTCTTAGTTTAAAGGTGGCTTATGGTCGGATGTTCATATTAAAAACACATGCATATACATGCAAGTCACGATAATGAAAAAGTATCTTTTCTTATCTACTTGGACGTGCAAGGCGACATTTTATTCATTTTCTTTTTCAGTTCAATGGCTTGCGAAAAAGGAATGTACCCTTGGCAGATTTGGTCACATTTTAAAAAATGTATTGTAATCTTACTGATATTAATTGAGTGTCGATAAAGTAAAGATGTATGTAACAACTGAATGTTTGCCTCTGTTTTTTATTGTTCCATTCTGTGAATGCAAAATAAAAAGCAAAACATAGATGCCTTTCTTTCCTCGAAAAGTCTTTTAAAACAACGTGTCACCTCCTTGAGACGGAAGTCTATGTTTGGTATATTCCACCGTTTTCTAAGCATTTCGAGACACTTTGTCTAGATCGGACGTGGTTTTTTGCCTCATGTCGATATTATGCTATAAAACAGAACAGAATAAGTAGACAGTTTACATGGCGACCAAACTGAAGTCGCATTATCCTGATACAGGATCACACCGTCAAGCAAGGAAGATTTTAACGAGACTATCATGATTTTTATCTAAATCACCCAGACAGAACATGGCCTCAAATTCAATATTTAGGTTGAAATAAAAACGTCGGATTCTTTATATAAACTTTTCAGTAGTTTCACAAGTATTTGCGAATTCTGTGTGCACTGCAGTTGGGTGTCTTGGTAACGTTAGGGGTAATGGTCTAGTTTTCGCCGGTGCAACCCGGTTGATCCTCTATCAACCCGATGTTGTATTTTATCTGGTATTTGGTTGCCCGTTCGAACGCAATTGGGGTTTCCTCCTGTTTCCTCCACGCCGTGTACCAAAGTAACTCTTCGAGTGCCATCAAGGTTTTTTTTTTCGGCCGTTAGGCCGTTTTTTTTATTTCACCCTGACTTCCTGTGAAACACCCAGTAATGAAGCGGAATAAAATTAGGCTTTTCATTGGTTATTATATACTTTGCTAAATTCCCATTGTTCATTGTAAAATTAGTCAAAAGAAAAGAAAGGAGTTGCGGAAACGTGTTCTTTAGATCTCTGTTTGTTTTAAAAGTCGAAGTTTTCTTCCCCTGCGAGCGATTTGTCCCGAATAGTAAGACACTGCACCTTTTTAAGGTAAACTGAAAGAGTAGAATGCTAACAAATAGGAAACACATAGATTTCGGAATTGATTTTTCGACCCTGACAGATCCTATATTCAACAAAAACGTAACATCCGGTTTCGTTTAGTAGCCCGTGAAACGAAGTCTAATGCGCAGATGTTTTAAGGCTGTAGGTGTCTACCAAGGTTGTACAAATTATTTGGATCCGTGGTATTTCAAAGAGCTGCACTGACACAGGAATTACACAACTATTAAACCAACAACAAAATCTATTATATGATTAATCATTCAGACACTAATCATCAAGCTTGTTACCACGGCCGAGTATCTTTTTTAAAGATATTTCTTGTTTTATATTGTTGCTGTTTTTTTTGTTGTTGTTTTTTCAATTAAGCGGTATCAATCTACATCTAAATGGGGATTAAAAATTTCTGCAAAAATTCCTGAACATACAAATATAATTTGCTTCTTATGGCAGTGAAGTAGGAGGTCAGTCACTGTCCTGGGAAATGACCTTAGGGGCCATGTGGTGTAAGGGTCATGGTTATCTAGGGTGCTGATATACACCGAGACATAACAGCTCCCCCCGACCCCCTTCTGTTGATTCCCAACCAGCCGGCAGAGGCTTATCTGCGACAGGGTCAGTCTGTTTAATACGATACTCCAGTGCTCTGATGACCTCTGACACGTGGCACACTTTCCAGTACTGGCTATAGTCGACAGTAACCAAATAAGGAAACTTACTGTAAAATCATTATTTAACGATGAAATGTTGTTGATTTCAACATTAAACAATTTTGTGAATATATATGTTCGTGGAAGCTAGGCCTAGAGAACGCAAATGTCTAAAATTGAAATATTTTTGGTGTGAATATTTGAGAAAATATGAAATGAATAAAAATTAGTCTCAAACGAAAATAAATTATTTTATCGCAATATACAATATGCAGTGAAGTTCCATTTATAATGGTGGGTAAACACATTTTATTGAGGCAGTTGCAAATATGTCGTCGATAAATCTCTTAATTAAGTTCGATAGGTAAGATATTTAGGCACGTTTTTATCTCTCAAGAATTAATATATGGGTAATCGGTGTTGCTAAGAATTCTGGTTAAGGTATGTTTGTCTGCTTCAGAAAGAATTTATTTATATGAATGTGATCACATTGAATATTACACGTGACCGGTCTCTGAAAGTTAATGTCAGTAAAACAAAAATTACAGATACTTAGGAGTAATTTAAAAAAAAACACCAAAAAAAAACACGAACGTTTAAAAAAAACTAAAGAATATATAACAGAGCAAGCAAATAATGCAACGTTTTCCCTATTAAAACGAATCAAGACTTTGTCCCTTTCATATACTATCCAAATTGAACTTTTCGAAAAAGGATTATAAAACCAATATTACTGTACACAAGTTAA
This sequence comes from Solen grandis, assembly GCA_021229015.1. Classification (NCBI taxonomy): domain Eukaryota; kingdom Metazoa; phylum Mollusca; class Bivalvia; order Adapedonta; family Solenidae; genus Solen; species Solen grandis. Next base: position 41,813,808 of record CM037795.1, on the reverse strand, counting down.
ATCTATGGCTTTGGAAACATTAAATCGCTGGAAGCAATACAATAAGATTTTATAAATATCTCCTCAATCTTTAACGATCAACCTCAACATATATGATTTATGGAGAATTAGGAATTACTCATCTTTCAGTAGATATTATGAAACGAATTTTCTTTCTGAATAAACATTACGAATATAGGTCTGGATGGCTGATATATATAAAGACATCATTTTGTAACTTAGACTTCTCTGGTATTTAGTATGATCAGATTTTTCGTAACTATAAATGGTTTATAGCAGCAGCAAATACAAAGATTAAAGACCTATTTATTCAAAAATGGAGGTCTGAAATAAATAATCTTTCTAATAATGATTTATGCAAATACTATAATACTACCTATGAAAGTGGTAAATATATTAGTAGTTTAATTGCATGTTTATCTATATAATGCAAAAGGTATGTGTGATTATTCTTTGCCTGAAACATAAAACTGTGTGGCCATTTACCCTGTGTGCGTGAAATTAAGATTGTATTTTTCTGTATATTTGTATTGCTTATTAGCTCACCTGAGCATAACGTGCTCATGGTGACCTATTGTGATCGCCTTTTGTCCGGCGTCAACAATTTCCTTTAAACAACATCCCCTAAAGCGCTGAATGGATTTTGACCAACTTCACAGGAATCATCCTTATGATGCCCTCTATCAAAGTTGTTCAAATTATTTTGATTGGTTGAAAAGGTAAGTCACAGGAGCTAAAAAATAGATTTTTAAAATGCAAAATTTGAAAATCTTCTTCTGCAAAACTGCAAGGCCTAGAGCTTAGACATTTGGTATGTAGCATTGTCTAGTGGACCTCTACCAAGATTGTTCAAATCATGACCCTGGGGTCAAGATTGACCCCGCGCCAGACGTCACTTGATTTTACATAGGCTTATATATAGGGAAAAAAAGAAAAATCTTCTTCTAAAAAACAACAAGGCCTGGAGTTTAGATATTTTGTGTGTAGCATTGTCTAGTGGATTTCTACTAAGTTTGTTCAAATCATGACCTGGGGTCACAATTGGCCCTGCCCCAGGGGTCACTTGATTTAACATAGGCATATATAGGAAAAACTTGAAAAATCTTCTTCTCAGAAACAACAAGGCCTGGAGTTTAGATATTTGGTGTGTAGCATTGTATTGTGGATCTCTTCCAAGTTTGTTAAAATAATGGCCCTCGAGTCTAAATTGGCCCTGCCCCGGGGGTCACTTGGTTTAACATAGACCAATATAGAATAAAAAAGAATAGAAAAATCTAACAATCTAAATAGGTCTGTTCAAATAATGACCCTGGGGTCAAAATTGGCCCCGCCCCAGGGGTCTCTTGATTTTACACTGGCTTAAATAGGAAAATCTAGAAAAATCTTCTTCTCAGAAATCACAAGGCCTGGACTTTAGATATTTATTGTGTATTATTTCCTTATGGACATCTACCAAATTTCTTCAAATCATGGCCCTGGGATCAAAATTTGCCCCGCCCTTGGGGTCACTTGATTTTACATACACTTACATAGGAAATATTTTTAAAAGATATTCTTGTCAGAAACCACAAGAACATTGGTTTAGATATTTGGTATGTAACATGGCCTTGTGGACCTGTACCAAGTTTTCATATCATGGCTCTTGGGTTCACCTGATTTTTTAGTTTCTTTTTTCAATTAAGATTATGTTGTTGTTTTATAAAAGGCAATGAAGGCAATATAAATCAGGTGAGCGATTCAGTGCCATCATTGCCCTCTTGTTTTATTCACTATGTATGTGAATATAAGCCTAATGATGAAATAAAAGCTGTAAGTTGTCCTGGACCGGCCGGTCGTCTGTGTACAGCGTGTCGTGGCTCAGCCAAGCAGGTTTACCGTTACGGATGGCTTCCCTTAGTTTGGGCTGAAGGGATTTCCAACAAGCAATTATTTCTCTTGGAAATTGTTCGTTAACGTAAAACTGCGTTCACTTAAGTTCGTGTCTAGCACGACGAACAATTTCACAATCCTTGAAGAGCGTGAATTTCGCCACAATGCTCCTAGGTCTGTTAATGGTATGAGAATGCCCTCCCATCCTATGGACACGTTCGAACTGCATGTTTCCAACTATATCCCGTGCAAATTTTAATTTCTCTGACATGAACCAGTCCTGCAACTACCCTTATATGCTGAGCGCCAAGCAAGGGTGCTATAGAAGTACCATTTTTACGACATTGGTATGTCGCGGTCGGGGACGACCTCCCGCTGCCGATGCGGACGCTCTAACATCTCATCTGTTTTTCCAGGAATGTTGGGGAAAAAAATAAACTGTTCCTCATAAATTGAGATTGCATATATATCATAGAGTCTTGCATGCTGGCCTTACAACTCTGCAATTGCGTAACCTGGTCTTTGACGTTACCGACAGCAAATTCAATGGACTCAACTCTCTCTGTAATCTTAGACAAAAATCATTATTGCTGTTAATGTTATCATGTACAAATGTCCAAATCTTTTTTAACTCACCATCAAACTGATAACTTGCTTCTCCAATTTGTCCAATTTTTTCAGTTTTTTTTTTATCCATTTTAGTGATCTTTACATTCATTTTCTCATTCATTGTTTTCAAATCTTTCGTTATATCCAGGTTTGAAGGATTCACATCATATTAATCACTGACACTTGCACTATGCTGTGAGCCAGACTCAAACACCAAATTATCCATGTTGCTCGTGTCAAAACAATACAATGTGCATTAAGTGGCGTTAGTCCATTTGGAACACCTCGCTCCTTCCCTCGAAATCTTCAGGGTTGGATCGGGAATAGATGCGATTTAGCGTCAGCAGGAACCGGAATAGTTTGATCCCCGACTGTGACATACCAAAGTCGTAGAATCTCTCATGCTTGAAGCTGAAAGTATAAAAGTTGTTCCAGAAATGGGACCGGATATGATATCATAGTGGGGCAACACTAAATCTCATACATAGTCCCCGACTGATAATTATACCGTCCTTGAACAATGAACATTGGTAGGAGAAGACATTTCAAAACTGTATTTTTATGTCAGGCCAATTTTCAGATGTTGCGGAAGGAGCCTTAATGTCGTATTTTGGGGGGAAATATTACCTTTTTTCATAGGGGAAAGAAAAATCCTGGATTAAGATGCAAATTTGGAAAAACTGTATAAATTTCATTTTTTCAGAGGGGAAGGCACCTATGAATGGCCCCTGATAAGGAAGGAAAAAAGCCCTGTGGGGAAATGGGGTATGTGTGTTTGGGGGGGGGGGGTTATTCGTTAGCCTTTGGTTTACAGTTTTAGTTATTTTGAACTATATGTGTGTATGTGTGTAATACGTCTATCAGTATCTACTCACCCGATACAACCATCCGTAATTGTAGAAATTAGGTGTTTATTCCATCACAGGCAATAGCGTTACGAACGGTATTGAATCTATATCTAGAATTACAAAACCTATATTTAGATTTTCTATTTTCATTTGCCGTCAATTGACTTATCACATTCATTCTTCGCGCATGCGCTCACTTCCCAGGCTGAACTTAAGAAATCGCTGTCCAGAACTGGTGAAAACGCCATGTTACGGAACGTGTCACGTGGTACAACATGGACTTGCTTCGGGAACACCCTATTCTATATTCAATCGATTTCGCCGAAGTGGCGTTTACGAAAATAGCGTTTTCCCGTGCAATGTGACGTACACTTGCCGAGTTTATTTACCAGGAAACACTAACGAGGGAGAGTAGAAAAATTAGCACTTTTTAACTTGACTATTCCAGGGACATAAAAAAGTGATATACACCTTATCGAAATAACGCGCTTTATGGCGTGCTTCGAGAATTAACGAAAGTGCACTCACCTGTTACACGGGTACCGTTGATTACGCCGGTAAATTGAATGATTAATCGATAAATTGAACCTATAGTTTATATGGTAAATTATTTGGACAAAAAAAGTTCACATGTTACCGGTTAGGGTCCTCTTGTTCTTTGAATATTGCCTGGTGTTTCAAAAGCAAACATTTAGGACGATTGCTGACTGATTCATTTAAATGCGTCTCGTCAACCTCATTGACGTCTGTCTATATCAGAAGCAATCGAGCAATAAAGTTACTAAGCAAAATAACTATATCAGTACTATTCATATATCAAATGGAACTTTTCAGTTCGTATGAAATTAAAAACGAACGCTCGTTTCCGGGTCTCAGTGTAATTTGTAATGTTGGTGTTCAGGGGTATCAGAAAACCAAGGAAGACAACTCTTGATAAAAGAGCAATATAGATTATCACCCTTTTCTATCTAAAATATTTAGTTAAAGTTTTGAATGCACGGTGGTATTATGCTTATGTCTGTAGATCATTTTTCAGCTCGACTATTCGAAGAACGTGAGAGCTATCGCAGTCACCCTTGCGTCAGCGTCGGCATTGGCGCTGCATCTATTTGGTTAAACTTTTACATGTAAGCTACTATCTAGCTTATATGACAATATTCATTCATGCCATTGACTTGAAGAAGGTTTATGAATAAGTTAAGGGGTAAAAGACAACCAAAATAGATAACTCTTGACTGAATTTAATACAAGTTATGGCCCCTTTTTAACTTTTGCAAATTTTGCATGGAAGGTACTTTCATGCATATATCTCAGTAACAAGGCATGGGATTGATTGAAATATCTAATATGTTCAGGGGAGGGGTATCAAACTATCTACTCTTGGAGGAATATATTACAAATTATTACTCCTTTTCAACTTAGAAATTTTGGTTTAAGTTTTGCATCTTTAATATGTTCGTTGATGTCCTACTACAGAGACAGCTAGTTTTTGACTGAAGATAATGTAGATTACGGCCACTATGACTTGGACTTTTTGGTTAAAATCTAGGAACTATGCAGTGGATTGATTTAAAACTTCATAACATATTCATGGGAATCAGACTGTCAAGATATATCCTTTTTGACTACTATTATATACAGGGTATATGAAAGGTAAGAACTGAAATAAAAGCATGGAATATATATATAGAGAGAGATTTTGCCTTTTACTACATTTTTTTAATTAATTTACAAGCACTAAAATAGTTGGACGGACAGTTCTTGTTTTACTGTGTTACGTTCGGCACATATATGTTTCCCCATGCCTCCCATTCCGTTCTTCCGAAATACATCTGGTGATTTGGTATGCAGGTGTTGCAAATCGAGTCACAAACCGATTTTGCATTTCTTCTACCTTCGCTAATATTTGATATGTTTATTGCCTTTAGAAATATCTTGAAAATAGCTTGTTGTCCACATGCTCGGAGATACTGGGCTGAAGTTTTATATGTTTGGGTGTACTACGATGAGTTGCTGGGCCACTTGTTGCCAATTTGACAAAGTTATAACCCTTGGACTTAAGACATTTTAATGATGCTCTTCTTCATGATTAATTTTTGTATATGTGTAATTAGGCGATTTTACATTTTGCTTATCTACGCATATATTCTCATTGTTCTTTTTCAAAACTTTTTGATACACTGTACGATGATACGATTCTCTTGCACGAGTACATATATAGTTTTACATAATTTGACATGTCTATGTTTAAAACGAAGGTTATGGTGATGCCAGGTAAAGTGTTTGGGCATTGAAATTGAAATTGTGATATACAAGACATTGTTTTATATTTTTAAATGTAATTTATATCATACTAAATTGTGCATTTTAATGTTCTAGAAATAACCGGCGCCTTTGGGTGTTTCGAAAGCTAGCGTTATTGAACCGCTGTGAATACATGCCGGCGATAGAAGACAAAAGAAATATTCCCGACAAGCAGTTCACGACGAAAGTCGGGGGTCACGAGGTACTTGTGCGCGGTTATCACGGCAGCGAGACTCTCGAGAAATTTCTCAAATCTGAAAGGCAGCGTAGACTTAAACATATTAAAGGGATATATCTGCCGACGACGACAGCCAGTACATGCAGGTCGGGTCCAGGACACAGGGTCCGGTTTTCCCCACGATTTAAATATTTCGAACGGCTTAATGCTGGAGAAAGAAAGAAACTTAAAGATAAGAGAAAAGTAAAAATACGAGAAAGGGTTAACTTTAGGCATCTGAATGAAACGGCGGATGACCGCAATATTGTTTGCACCCCAGACGGCTACGACTTTGGCGAGTCCAATAAGAAGCGGCCCAATATAAACTTTTCTGAAAACACGGATAGTGTCTTTAAATCAACACGAAAGACATGATAAGACCAAGGAGGATGTAAGGCAGGATAATGGTAAGGTGGAAATCATGCGTAAGCGGAATCTGTCCAGTAAGCAACCTGAAGAACACAAGAAAGCTAAAGCAGAAAGACGTGTGACTGTTGTAGATGTCCGGGAAGTTCATGTCTCGGATGTAGCACCTAGAAAAGTGACTCGGATATTCATGCCGACTTGTGACTTCACTTCAAATCATAGCAATCCAGACGACGACGATGGTAATGGTGATGATGATGGTTTCTTATTCCAAACTCGTTCAAATCAAAGTGACGAAATATTTAAAGAACAAAATGGATATTCGCTCGGGTAAATTGGATTCGCAACATTCGTCCAGAGGCGTTCGACACTTTGAACCAGAAAGCAGATGTTTTGAAAACTTTAAAATAACACGACATATGAAGTCAAACAGACGTGTCTATGGCAACGATGTCTCTAAAAATCATGACAGTGTTTTATTGAGCTATGATGATGAATGTTACGAGATGCAGAGATATATATAAGACTGTCACACATATGGTGCGTCTACCTAATGTGTTAACAGTTGCGGATGTGTGCGTGCGCGCGCGGGCGTGTGTGTGTGTTTAAACCGCAAGTAAAATAGCATATTTACGATCTTACGAAAAAACAACACATGTTTTGTTTGTTTCTTTCTTGCAG